>JAHZNA010001271.1:0-24537 GCA_027743935.1 Sinodicranocentrus sp. ZH6
ATTACTTTACATTATAAACATTATTACATATTATTTGTAAACATTATTACTTTACATTATAAACATTATTACATATTATTACTTTAATTATGATCAGTGGGAGGAAACGTGTCCCGTTGGGAGAAAACCATATCAGAACTTGAAGAAGCGCTAGAAGAAAAACAGGAAAAGGAAAAAGAAACTAGGGGTGATGTTGACCGCTTAACGCAGTTGTTCGAATCCATAAAAAAAGATATTGGAGAACTAAAGTCAGAAATCGAGAAAAAGGTAACCTTAACTTGATAAATAACTAATAATGCAAAAATGTATGGCCCATTTAGAAAATGGTATGTGTTACTAATGTGTTACAGGAAGAAGATATTGGAAAAGCGAGACGCGATGTTGGAACTGCAGCAAAAGAAATACAGCAAGCACAAAAAGTTATATCTCAACTCGAAGCTCGCCAGGATCAAAAAAGGAGTGAGAAACATGGCCTTTTGAAGCACTGCAAGGTATTGCTGACAGTGCAACTATTCTCTAACTTCTAATATGCTGAAAATAAATGTACGCTATTGTCAATGCTAATATTACGAAATGTATTTACTGATTGTATGATTTTAGATTAGTGATATAAGAATACCTTTCGAAAAAGGAAGTCTGGATGATATTGAAACTGATGGAACATCGAGTCAAGATAATGCAGCTGATGGAGATCCCGGCGCATCCAGTCAGAATGTGTACGCCAAAGAAGCGAAGTAAGTTATTGTGCTAACTTTATAATCCAAGTGGCATATCTTAGGACTAATTAATACTTCATTTGTCGCAGGTTGAAAGTAAATTATAAGAGTCTTTCTCGGGATATGCTTAAACTATCCCATGATGAAGTCAAGAAGGCTGGCGACTCATTGAATAGAAAACTCTTGGACCTTCATAATACTTTAGTAAAAATTCAGGCTCCAAACATGAAGGTATACACATTAACCTCTTTTAACTAGACGTTATAAATGGTATAGTGAAAACTGAATTTCGCTAAATGTATCCACTCTCGTATTATGTATTATGTTAGGCTACCCAAAAATTAGAAAGCGCGAGGGAGAAATTACTGGAAACTAATGAAGAGTTTGACAATGCTCGTAAAAGAGCAAAAGCTGCAAAATTGGCTTTCGAGAAAGTTAAAAACGAACGACATAAACGGTTCATGCTTTGTTATGATCATGTAGCCAGTAGTATTGACGGAATCTACAAGGTTTGATTTATGACTAGTTCTTAAACTTTATTTGTATTTATATATTCCTTGCCTGTGACCATATGATTCTTTCGACAGGCCTTAGCGCAAAACCAGTCGGCACAGGCTATTCTAGGTCCCGAAAATCCCGAAGAACCTTACTTGGACGGAATTAGCTATAATTGTGTCGCTCCTGGAAAGCGGTTCCAGTCAATGAGTAACTTATCTGGAGGCGAAAAAACAGTTGCTGCGTTGGCTCTTTTGTTTGCAATTCACAGGTATTTGTTGTCAAATATTTTCCAGGATACACGAAAGTTTGCAAGTATTATGGTGTAAAATCTAAAACTATGTGTGCTCATTAAAAATCTGTAAGCTTTTTATAATATAATGTTGTAAATGTGCTATTTTTACTGCTGAGTTATAAAATTATCTAAAATGTAAAAATGTTTTGACTTTCAGCCCGGTGATTGTGTCGTCAGCAAAGTGTTTTCCTTGGATTTATCAGATTACGCTATTACAGTTAACTAAAGTCTGCACATCATTGTGTTAGTTAACCCACTCGAGAAATATGCAGTATGTATATGTGTACAAATAATTTACTCTTTGAAGTTTGATCATTCACTAAATGTTCTTTTTAAACCGTTAAACAGTTGACTCCATGAAAAAATATTTATATGATAAACCAAGTTTAAATGTAGATACTGAATTCTGACAAACATATTTCATAATAAAAATGAACCAAGTTTCCATTTACTTCTTCCTTTGTTGGGAGAGCTATTACATTGAATTGCATTGCAAAATTGTGACTGAAAGTACTTTTTTGAAAGTCTTCATTGCCGTATTATGGACTCAACTTTCGAATCACGTAGAACTGGACCCCATGCATTACTTTCCATCTCGTCTTGTCAGCAGATATATAATTTTAAAGTAAATACTTGTCATGTTGTCATGCTGTGGAATGTTGTAAATGTTTTTCCTATGCACAAGTATGATACAACGATGCACACATGCTTGCTGTGAGTGAGCGGTAAAATGTACATAAACATCATATCATGAATATGATCATACCGACTCTATTTTTTCTGCTGTCGTAAGTTTTTGTGAAATGTGCACTTAGGTAATTTCAGTATTAATCAAATTTTAGAAACAAATTTAATTCTCTTTTGATATTCCTGTGTGCAGTCATATCAGAGGAAACGAATAAATGTACACATAAAACTATGTTGTATGTCAATATTTATCAGTTTTGTTTGAGCATCAAGAAAATGTTACTACAGTAAGTTCGTATCATTTAAAGCATACAGCTGACTGGTGACGACTAGTAATCAAAAACTACGTTTAGTAGTAGTTTCGTTTTGTTTGAAGTTATTTATCTAAAACGATCGTTGCGAAATGGCGAAAATGAAAGTGTTAGAAACTGGACAAGCAACTGATGAAGTTGTGATTATGTCTTGGTCTCCAAAAATGGACCTCCTTGCTCTTGGAAATCGGAAAGGTATTTTTAATAAACCTATTACATGCCTACACATAATATTGTAGTGTAGTTTCAATTGTGAATGTGTGCAATTCAAGTATAGAACGATGGATAATATTTTTTTTAAGCTCTAACTTTGACTTTTTTATAATTTGAAAAGGTGATATTGAATTGCACCGGTTATCATGGCAGAAGGTGTGGCAAGTCACTCTTTTATCACGCGGAGATCCTGTGATTCCAGAATTAATGGCCTGGCATCCCGAGGGCCTTTTTTTGATAATATCCTCTGGTGCGTAAATTACACGTACTGCAATAAATTATAAGCAATTCCAAAAACATGTTTTTATACCTTGCCTTAAATTGTTTAACCGTTTGAAAATTTTCAGGATGCTCCACATTTGTAATTGATGTTGAATGTGGCAAAGTAGTTCATAACCATGAAATCCCTGTCCAGATCACTGCAATGAGTTGGTGTTCGTCCAAATATCGGCACTGCAACTCCATGAATGAGGTTAGTTATATTTGAGACTGTTATATTTCTCCAGTTTCCCCATGAACTTAACTGCTTATCTTTCATCTTTATAAATTGTAGGTTCTTTCCACCCAGTCGAAACAACAGTCTGAGTACTTACGGAATGATTTAAAAATTCAGAGACTAGAAACGAAACTAAGCGTTTTGTTTCTCGGAACCGCAAATGGGTATATATATGCGTACACTGGAGGGTTTCTTTTAGGATTATGTCTTCGAACGTGTGAAGAAGGGTCCACTAGTCATGTCTTACAGGTTGATACGTCAGATTCATTAGAAACTTTTCAATATATCACAGATGAAGAAAGCGGGTCAGAAGATATAGTTTTATGCTTTGGACACTGTCGAAATGAATACCTTCCACGTATCGCCCCGATTATAGGACCGCTGGGATTGAAGTATATTCTATTTTTAAAGAATTGGGCTATGATTCAAAGTGAAATCTCAAGTTTGAATGAACACTGGGCTCGTCTAGTAGATTTATACAACAATTACATGACATTCGGTGGTGTGAAAGATTTAGAAATTGCTAGAGTAGATTATCTAGAACTTCTGTTGACGGGGATAACGTGTGTAGAAATGGAATTGTTTTTAGGAGATGGCGGAAGAGAAAAAGAAGCGAAGAAAAATACTAATGCAATTAATTCCGCAAATGCCAGTATTACAGAGCATCTTCGTACTATTAAATGCTCTATTGTGAATCTTCTAACAGAATTAAATGAAATAGGAGGATTCATCAAGCAAATATCCGGTTATGAGGAAGCCAACAAAATCATCATAGAGTTACAAAAGTCGTGCAACTATTTATTTTTGGCCATCGTGCATATACAAAGCTTAGTTCATAATTTTGTCGAGGTGGCTCTTCACTTTATGCACATGATAATGAATACAATTCATTCATTTAACGTTCAAGAAGTTCCAGATTTTATTGAGGAAGATTCTGACACTGACAAAGTTCTTGAATTCTTAGAAACCAGTGTGGATAAGGATATATTTCAGTTCCTTTTAAAAAACGTTTCTTTAGGATTTCCTGATGCTGAAAGCTCAGATAGAGAAGATGCTTCCAAAAATAATAAGCGCCCTAGCCCATTTGGAGAAATTAACTTCCCTGAAAAAAATGCTTTAGGAGCGTCTGTTGACGAATCAGAAAGAAGAGACTTTTCATATTTGCCTATATTGATTCGGGACTTACTTAAGAAACACTATAAGCAACCTGAGAAACATCCAATACTAATGGATTTTTCGGAACAAGAAGTTAATGAATTTCTCGGTAATATTATTCCTACAATGAACAAGTTAACAAAAAATTTGCTGAACATTCCAGTGCTGTGTTCAGTTCCATTTGAAACAGATACGTATCAGATCTCTAGATTTCCTAAAAGTGCCTATTTTGAAAATTCTCCGAAGGATTCTGATGATGTGAGCACCGTAATTCCGTCAAGGAAAGGGTTTCAAATGTTTATGGATGCTTTAAATAGCAAAACCATTTTAAGTTGTCTTTTGAATTCGAAAAAAGTACTATTTTATGAAATAGACTATCAAGATTTTCGAAAAACATGCATTAAGTCAATAATGTTGAGTTTCTCCAAAAACCTTTGTGCTATGGCGTTATTTTCAGAAAGTTATATAACTGTGGTATCCGGAGAGCAAAGCCAGGAAACCCCAGAGTCTTCTAGAATTGTTATTTGTCAAGTTCAGTATCGCAACATAATGTCCAGAGCATCTTCCGTGGATTTGAATAACTTAAGAGCTAAGTGCGGAGCAAAATCAGTTCTACCCATAACTACGTTTGTTGAAGTCCCTGCAGTATCCAAACCATGTGTTCCATTAAATGTATCGCATATCATGTATGCTTTGCCAATCGATGGATTTGTGCCTGTTAAACTCGAGGTCAGTGGTCCAAGAAAAGTTGGTGCTTTATTGGCCGAAAATCGGAAAACCATTCTACTTATGGAAATGGAAACGGATTTAAGTGAAACTTCTTATGATGATACGGCCGAGCAATCTGATACTGATGAGTCCAGTCAAGACTGAGATCGGTGATTGATACAAGGAATTCGTGTTTTCATCTCTGTAAGCTCAACCTCCTATATGCTATTATGCTGCCTATACAAATTATAATTAATGTTAAAGAAATGGGGACGCAAACAAAAACAAGTGAGAAGCTAACTCGTGTCAAAGGTTGGATGTCGTATCAGGTTTAAATATCGCATTGCTTGGAATAGATTCTTGAACAGAGAAACAAAATCTTGGCGGTTGCCTCATGTCAAGTAAACAGTATTGCGTGTTGTTTTTCTTGTTGTCTCGCAATCGTCTCTTTCAAGGTCAGGTCTCAGAGGTTAACTTCAGTTTTCGGAAAATATTTAGCAAACTAATATAAAACTTAATATCCAACAAAACTTTGTAAATGATATTAAATGGCCTAGCTTTGCTGTATAAAACTGTATGAAATTTGGTGACATTGCCTTTTATATGCAGATATACAGTCCCAAAAAGATTTGCAACACTCCATGAATAAACTTTTGAGACTCGTGCTATTAGTAATGGTTTATATTTCTATCAGTATGGCCATTGCCATTCCGTGAAATATTGTTTACGATCACTACACCAATCAGCCAATAAAGATTTTCCTTATCTGATAATAGTCAACTGACTGCACGAAAAAATACTTTCAAATGAACAAAAAACAACGATGCAAAATTAGATTGGTATAAAAGGTTTAGTGCGCGATCGTGATGAATGAACGAACTTATTCTGCAGATTTGGTTGGTATCGTGGTGTGATTAGAAAATCCCAGCTGCATGTTATAGCTAAACATTTAAAACTGAATCAAAGCTAGTACTCCTAAAATCTTTATAGAATAATGGATTTCGTAAAAATATTATCCCTAATTTTATTTATATTTGTTTCAATCTGTCACATTATTCTGCAGATTTGGTTGGTATCGTGGTGTGATTAGAAAATCCCAGCTGCATGTTTATAGCTAAACATTTAAAACTGAATCAAAGCTAGTACTCCTAAAATCTTTATAGAATAATGGATTTCGTAAAAATATTATCCCTAATTTTATTTATATTTGTTTCATTCTGTCACGTATTTCCTAGTGGTAAGCATATATTACATACTTATTCAAGCAATTAAATTCCATTTAGCTAGTAAACGAGTATATATAAAAGAGTAAACGTTTTACAAAATTGATGTTTGCTTATTTTGTACCCGAGCTATCCTTAAAAAAGCGAATTATTTCCAAAAAAAGGCAAAGTTTTTTTTGGTTGTCGCTCAGTTCCTCAAACTGAAACGAAAATCAGTTATGAAAGTTTTTCCTTACCCGACTAATTTTTCATGTACTTTTAGTTGAAGGAAAATGTATCTGGACACGTTGTGAGATTGCGCCATTGTGTCGCACCGGTTACCGGAAGACTGATTCAAGGGTCTGTCACGCAAGTGGCAAAATTGTGGTCGTGAAAAGGAGATGTTGCAAGTGAAAATTGGAACTTGGTTCAGTTGGTTATTTCTTTAAAAAAATAGCATTTAAATTAATGTTAACTGAATTCGAAAGTTTAATCTATAACTAAACTTAATACCTCAATTTAACCTAACCAAGCGAGAACGATAAAAATGTATATGTATAGTAGATAATGTTGGTTAGCTAGTAATGTGTAGAATAGTATTTATTTACAATATATTTATGATTTTATACTATATTAATTTTGTAAGTTTAACTAGTACAAATCATTTATATAATATAAATTCATTTTTCCAGGTTAAAAATTAAAATTTTACTCTCAATCTAGGCAAGATAAAAATTATTTTATTGCACATTAATACATCATATAGTACCTTTTTGAAATGTATATTCTTTCCGGAATTTCCGGGGCAGCTATCGATATTGTCATTCTCAATCCCGAAATGTCTCACTAACTAATTTATACATATTTACATCACATGTACAGCGTACAGCACTATGCAAATACTGATGGAACTTGTCTGTGTCGTTTCTAATTTCATCAACTCATTCATTACATAAAGCGTAAGCATTGACAAATGTATTGTAACAATTGATGCGCGCAAGCAGTAAGATGTATAAATATGTAACTATGTATTCATTAGATAACAACATATTGGCAGTAGTATTGTTTTAATTTACATTTCTTCCACTTTTTTCTTTCATGGCATTTCCGAGAGAGAGCAGGACAAATTAAAAAACGTTGACCATTAAAAGAGTAGCCATCTACAAAATTATTGGTAATCTTGGCGTATGTTACAGAAGAAAAAAATGCACCATTATGCACAATCCACCTTAAGCTTAAAAGCAACAGGTTTCGGGTGTATTTTACCTGCTACAAAGATCTTAAAAATATATTAGACTATAAACCCTGCATATCATTTCAATATACATCGAGATGTAGCAAAGATATCTAACGTACTTAATTTTAAATTATGAATATGGCTTATGGCTTTATAAATTGAATCACTATTAAACGACAGTGAATGATGCGGAGGTTTTAGAAGTGGTTGTGGATTCCCGGGTTTTTGTCGTTGTTTTCTGTTGACGAGGAGAGGCTTCCAAGTGGTTTAATCTAACAATGGAAGAAGCAAAATAAAGGATTTTATTGCAAATGCTTATAGGGTCAAATACCATAAACTTTGGCATCGAATACTATTTCACTCCAAATACCTTCGCTCTTCTCCTTCAAGAAGCATGTGATAAGTGGCAATCTCATTGTCCAGCATAGTCTTTGTTTCCCACAGATCTTGATATTCCTTGATGAGATTTTCCATTCGAGCTCGTAAATCATCGTTTTCTCGCTCAAGCCGATGTTTTTCTTGTTCAAAGGCTTCATCATCCTCTTGTATCTTTTTTTGTAAATCGCGAATGATTTGCTGGTATCCATATTTTTCTCCTTCCAATGCGGAGAGCTTTTGTGAGATTGAATCCATTTTGGATTGCATAGCACCCAACTCACTCCCTTTACTGGAAATCAAGTCCTTGAGACGTTTAATTTGTCCTTTCAAGTCTCCTTCTTTAGCGTTGAAAAGGTGTTCTTGTGCCTCTCGGCCAGCTTGTGCTTTTCTTTCAAACTCGTCCCTGAGCTGCTGGATATCATTCTCCAATTGGGATTCATATTTCTAAAAAAGGCAACAAAATATTATGCAAAATTATTCGTACACGTTGCATATAATTATCTGGATTATTTTAGTCACTAAACATAGTTCAGTCAATGTTTTAAACTTTCGAGGACATTAGTGTACATTCACAACCTTCTGCAAACGATTATCCATCTCTTCAATTTCAATCTCGCGATGTTTCTTGATATTAACGATTTCTTGCTCGAAAATCTGAGTTCTGACAGCAAACTCCTCTGCTTGTCCTTTGACGTTACTTTGGAGCTCGATTTTCTCCATACATTCATCCTCCAGACGCCTTCGAAGATTTTCGACATCATGGATTAGCCGGTTGATTTCATCTTGAAGATCCTGAAATTATACAAAGTGAGAGTTATCAAAGCTGTCTTGTTCATTATAATTTTTTCTTATTAAACTCAAAAACTCATGTCTCCCTCAGGCATATTTAGCCAAACATGCAGGCTTTAATGCTTACTCACACACGAAATGCGAAATTCAATAATTAATATGTTTAAGTTGTTTATTATGATGAGTTTTTGAGTGTTAAAAAAGTGTAAAACACTGTGATTTTTTTGCCTAATACACAACTAAAATCATAAATTTTATCACACAATATAAGGATAATATGTGATTAATTGCTTACTGTTTTGTCACGTGCGAATCTTTCCTTGTCATCATGAGCTTTCTGTAGATCTGCTGTCAACTTATCAACTTGGGCCTTCGTTTGCGCCAGCTTGTTTTGTAAAATAGGCACTTCATTGACTTTCTTGTCAAATCTAAAATTCAAATATGGATTGTAATTGCAGCTTAGTGGGTGGCTCAACCAGTAATTGGTAATCACCAATAATTTAACAACATAGATTTCATCCTTGAAGATTTTTATGATTCCATATAAATATAGCTTGACCACAAATTATGTATTCAAATTGTTTTATTACGCACATCCCTCATAACTCATAAGCATAAAACAATGACGTATGCTTATTTTCTTGCTTGCCCAAAGCATTTTGTAAAATGGGATTCAAATGCAATATTACGAATCCAAAGTAAGACTTACTTGGCCCTCAAATCATCCAATTCCCTTAGTAGCTTAGCATTTGACAGCTCTAATCTTGCTTTATCTTTATCGCTCTCCTCCAAACTCTTTCGAACGCTTTCAAGTTCACCATCGTAGGTCACTTGGAGTCGGGTAAGTGTCTGGGTGTATAATATTACACTATAGAATTTAGTTGATGTCTTTATGTGTTTCATATTGCTATTTGAATTGCATTGTTTTACCTTAATTGTGTTTTCCCGTTCGGCTTGCAACTACAAACAAAAATCAAGCCCAATATTTGTTACTTAACGGTAAATAGGGTAATTGTTTGGAAGCTAAAAGAATGTCGAAGCAGGATAAAAACAGCGAAGAATTTTCGGTATAATAACTTTATCGCATAAATAAAGAAACGAAGGTGAAGATTTTATTTACCGTAATGGTAAATGTACTTATAAACGTAATAATTAATATGCACCGTATTATACATATTATCAGCATACCTCTCTGCCCAACAAATTATTTTCATCTTCAAGCTCCTGTTTCCTTTGCAAAATATTGGCAAGCCGGTTGTTGAGTCCAATCAAAGCATTCTTTTCGTCGACTCTAGACCTCATCGTTGGTGTTTTTGGTCGCTCTATACAGGAAAATTTTTAACGAAAAATCACGCAATAGTTTAAAAAGAGTTATTTCATAGATCCCCTTGCAAAAACTTTGTACGAAAACTCATAAATATTCATTTATGGAAATTTGAGTGTTAAAACTGATATCAAGATCATGTGCACTTTTTTCGTCGAAAAAAGGTTTTATGCAGCAGCTCAGTCTCATTCAGGCAAGATTAACGTGAACATAAAAACATATTTTCTGATTTAAACTGGATTCATAATCAGACAACATGAAGGAACTTCATCCTCATGAGATAGATTTTGCACACACTTATAATGGAAGGATGAATGTGAAGTAATTGAAACTGGTTTGAAACCATATTTTGAGATTTTTTCTTCTTTCCTATTGCCGTTTTTCCACATGCAAAATATGATTGACTTGAAACGAACGTGCAGAGCATTTTGCGCCAACATTACATGTTTCTAATGAATGCGATGAGACAGACGTACGACCGTTTATCGTGCAGGACCTCCTCACACGATTACACTATCACAATTCCACATCTTTTTTGGCTACGATCCTTAAGCTGTTAACAAATGTCTTATGGAGTCTTGGCTCTTAACATTTATTAAATCTCGATTAAATGAGAAGGCCCTACAGCAGAGCATCTTTTGGGACATCAATAAATGAACTGGGTGAAATAGGAAATTATCTTTCGGTAAATTTGCCAGAATGACATCAGAGGTAATTCAACTTTTGACTTGAATTGATTATCCTGATCTTGCCGAAATGCCGATCGTCCATACTCGACTCGAGTGTCATAGTAAGTATTGTTCAAATGCAACTTATCTCATACATATTATTGCTGATATGCCAATAAATTTGATAATGATTAAACTTCAACTGTTGAACATATATGAGAAATATTCTGTACGGGGCAACTTAAGGCTTTAAATTATCTCCATTTTGCCAGTTTAAATGCTCTGCAAAATCAATTAAAGACCCGTTTTTGCATTTCTCATCCCTGTGACATCAGTATTTATACATCCACCCAAACTTCATGTTTATCGGATGCATGAATCTTTCAAATTTCACGTTGGGATACATTTTAAATCAAGATTTTTTTCTTATAAAATTTAGTTTGAAATTAAAAAATCTCAGTTATACCCCATTCAAACTTCTGTGCTCAGCATTCAAGATCCAACTAGCATGAGCCATGAGCCTCCTAGTTATCTGGAATAAAGAATCGTTGCTGCACGCATACACACTCAACTTCCGTAGTTCAGTTCCCTCCCATTCTTTTCTAGTATGTATTCTCTCCTAGTAATTCATGCAAATTGCATGCTTAAGCAGAGACAAGCAGACCTTGAAGTATGCTTGAAGATCTTATTTAGAATATTCATCAGTGGAACAACGAGCAATACAAAAAAGTATAGTTCTTTTTTGCTATATGACGTTTTTGTCATCTACACATTTGATATTTACTTTTTGTCCCAATTTAATAATAGTCTCTACTTATATACCCTGTTGCCCATCATAAGACTCTTGAATGTGTCGGCACAACTTTTATAGCATCAAATGCAGGGCCAAGTGCGTAAAGAGGTGAAGCGCACGTGGAGAGCTGTTAGGAAAGAGGTGAGGTGATAGTTTTGTTTTCATTTTTGTTCACTGTGATTACGTGATAAACCTATGCAATCCCATCCCCTGCTGATAATTTGGAATGCTAAGCGTCGACTTTTACGCACCTCCTCATTACAACGAAAAAAGGTTTACATTGTTTGCAGAAACTATAAAAATGACTTACGTAGCGATACCATGTATAGAAGAATGACAGGCAGTAATTGAATCTAGTTATCACTACAAATGCTATTATAGCTCTTTCAGTTGTCTTTCTCAAATGCTCACGCATGCGCTACGATCCTCATTGTGTTTTTATTATTAAAGAACAACGGTATTATATGAGCACGTTATAAGTATTCAAGTCAAGAAGCATACTGACCAAACGTTGAAGAAAAGTAGGTACAAAATATGGTATTCAAACTAGCAATTAGTATTGAATGCAAATGATTCAAAAATATTTCCAGGTTGATTAATTTTTTTACCTGAAAAAATGACTTACGTAGCGATACCATGTATAGAAGAATGACAGGCAGTAATTGAATCTAGTTATCACTACAAATGCTATTATAGCTCTTTCAGTTGTCTTCCTCAAATGCTCACGCATGCGCTACGATCCTCATTGTGTTTTTTATTATTAAAGAACAACGGTATAATATGAGCACGTTATATTCAAGTCAAGAAGCATACTGACCAAAAGCGTTGAAGAAAAGTAGGTACAAAATATGGTATTCAAACTAGCAATTAGTATTGAATGCAAATGATTCAAAAATATTTCCAGGTTGATTAATTTTTTTACCTGTTGTTGGGGATCCCGTTGAGTATCCGTTGCTTCCTTGACTGGAAGAAGAGTCGAATTTTGATCTACTAGGGCTAGATTTAGTAGCCATTAATAATTGATAACTCAAATTAAATTAGTTGAGCTTGTATTCCTTGTGTATGCTCTTGGAGGAAAAAAAACTTCGTAGTTAGTTTTTCACAATGTGTGGAGGAATCCCATGGAATCCTTGAGAAATAAGCACAAAACAATCTCACTTGAACATCAGCAATGCACAGTCATCAACAAGTCGTGCAACCCTCTTCTTTTTAGTATTCGTGGTACGGCAGTAAGCGCTGAGAACTCTGAAGAAATAATCAAGGAGAAAACTTGTCAAACCATGCTATTATTACACAGAGAACTTGTCTACAAGTAACTTTGAAGACTGAAATGATTCGTAATTTTCTCACAAAACCGACACCACCACTATCCATGTAATATTTTATACATGCGGTCTGCAGTTATTCAACTTATGTAATTCATCATCAGCATAAATTGAGTTTACACTGTGCAAACGACTACACCCGTTTCTATATTCTAAAATCCTCCTCTTCGTATTCAGTAGATGCAGTGAGCGTGATACACAAGATGCGTACAAAGGAATTTTTGCGGAAATGGTTTTTAGAGATCAAAAGTAGAGGGTTCAACCCATCCGTGTGATACTACACAAATTCAATATAACGCACTGTGCTGATTAGGCGTGAAGAGCAGAGGTGCAGTGACTATGCACCGCTGACAAAACCAAGACTGGGAAAGGTGTGCTTAGTGCAAATGCATATATGTAGCAGTGTAATAAAAAAAGACACTCAACAGGTAATTGCACCAGCTTATTAAAAGGATTTTTTAACAAAACAGTAAAAATGTGCAAATAAGAAAGGGAATGGAATGTGACTGTTTTAAGAAGAGAGGAAGAGGACACCAGTGCTTTTGCAACTCACAAGCTCACAACTAGAAAAGGACTGTTCTCTGATCGATATTCTTTCGCAGTACTGCAAAATCATGAACTGACGCGAACGAGCACGAAAAGTTGTTATTGTTGAAAAGGCTGGGGAAGGCTCGACACTAGATAAATGTTATTATGGACGCGAATGCAAGCATGCAATTGAAGATGAGATGACGATCTCTGGCTCTGCTCACTCTTGCCTAAAAAATAGAGAATGCCAACCCTAAACAACAATAACCCTTGTCGAATAATGCATATTATTCCTGCTATACAGCAAGAGCTCTCTCACAGTCAATATCAGTCACTCACTTTACTAGTTGCAGTAACTAACTGAAGAGTGCAAAAACTAAAAATGTGTGTATACACGACAGCAATGTGATGGGATGATGACGATTCCCGTAATCATAATCTTATGCATACAAAACTAAAATGCTACCTACCGAACTACACGACACAACCGACGAGACAGCCACTAGAACACTAATGCACGGTGCAGATCTCTCATTAGATTTAGCGTTTTCATGTTACCTGCTGATATTTTTTTCGAGGAGTGAGCCACCGAGCGACACAATGTATACGAAGGTGAGCTAACCAGCTTTTACGTTACTTCACATGAAATCATAATAATAATACAACAGGTTAGTTACAATGATAATCTCACGGAATGAGCATGCGAGCATTACTTTGATATGCATAATATGTGTGTTTTCTGTAGTAGGCACGCTGCGTGCTACGTGAACTATAGCGATGTGAGGGAAGCGTCAATGTGAGGGTCTATTTTATCTCTATGACCAAATAGATTTTTCTTGCTCATTTTACCTTTTACCTGTGCGTCTCTATTAGCTTTCCATTTTTGAGCTTGTTCGCTCCCAGCCAGAGGGGTTTATATATCGCTGAAACATATCTCGCCTCTCTCTCTAAATATGATGATAACAACCGATGACGATGATGAGGCTGCATGAACTTCAAACTACTTTATGTAGCCCTGTCATCAAGAATGCCTCATCATCAGTATTGCAAACATCAAACAGGAAAAACTAAAACTGGGAAAAGGTTTATTTTAACGAGCCAAGTAGATAAATAACGACGCGAACTTGAATTTCGAGGAGCGCATTAAAGTCAAAGCAACCTCGGCACTGACTGTCAATCAACCCTGGTGCTGACGAAGTAAGTAATTAATTAGAAATTGAGGTATATAGCTGTAATAATGACTTGCTTCTTGTTAAAAATTCATAAGTTATTTTTTACGTAAAACAACAACTCTAATGGAAGCTGAATTGATATGATGATGGTGGGAGAGGGGAAGAAAACGAGCAAAACAATTACTCCTTGATAGAAGAATGTTTACACATGAATAAATAAATAAATGTGAGACAACAGCAGTTTTCACTTGGAATGCGTCCTCCTACCAACTTGACTAGTTCACTGCATCTTATTATGATTGCAAAGTCGACACTCAACCTGTGGAGGAGCTGCATCATGAAATGCTACATTTGAAGTAACAGGGGTAATAAAACATGTTGCAAATTTTTCTTCCATGTTCCTGTCCTGCCTTGCTACCTCCCTACTACACTTTTAGAGGAAAAACTTGCCTAGGTATTTACCACTGCAGGCACAAAATAATATATAAAAAACTTTGATGAATGTCAAAGGACCCTGGCCTACATCCTCTCCCTCTGATATATTTGGAGATATAAATGATGAACCCAAGTCAACTTACATTACACAGGTACACAAGCAAGTTTTAATATCGCATTACCATATTATATACGGATGAGGCTGTGGTGGTTCTTGGAGATCTTGTGATACTGTTCTCGCACTACTTCGACTTCCACTCATTACATATTAGTTTCTTTTTTCTCACCTGAATCGAATTGAGCTGAATACATGTACATATAATGCATTGCATGGAGGATTAAATGGGATGTGGTTGTTTAGCAGGTGGAAAAAATTTGTGCATGCTCACTTGTCTGGATATACCTACTTCTTTGACTACACACATGGGTAAATGGGTTTGCTCAAGAATATAAAGTTTGATGACGACGCATTGGTAGCAGTCACATACGGTTTCTTACGTATGCATACGTAATAGAATTTATATAAATTCCTTTTCTTGCTGATAATACCATTCAAAAGGCTAGAAAAGTAATTACGATGAGCATGCTGTTTGTGTTGTTGAAGATGAGTAACATTGAGAGTGGAGATGTTTAGTAAAAAAAAATTGCCTGGAGCAAAAATACCTTTCCTGTTGCACAAGCACACAAGTCGTTATTTCTCGTTTTGCTGGTATACTGTGTGTGAGGTGTACAGAAATATCCTACTAAAATATCGTTTTATGGTGTGGGTTGCTTTAGTTCTGAAGCTAGTAGAAAAAAATATCATGAAATAACTAGTGTTATCTGGCCATTTGAGGAAATATTTACGTAGGAATGCACATATATTTATGCGTATTGATAAGCTCAAAATGTGCATGTAGGAGATCTGATACCACAGAAAACAAAGTGACTACGTCATTTCTGCTTTTAGATATAAATGTTAATGCAAAATGCGAATGGTCGCATGCAAGCTGATATACAAATATGATATGAGTTCAAGACCTAAGTGTGTGCATACAAAGCGATACATAAATGTTGTTTTCGTGTAAGTATGGTATTAGGAGTTTGCTTTCGAGCACATTTTTCCCATTTCCAACCTATCCTAGAACATTTAATGCTGACCTGACGGTATGCAAAAAATATTTGGTTAAATAACTTGTTTAGTGAATAAAAATAAATTTAGTCTTACCAAAGTTTGAAAAAGATATATATATTCGGAATCACAAAGATACAAACAAAAGCTAACTTTCCAATTTGTGTAATAAAGTTTAGTACCTTTTAGCATATGTATCGAATTGAGGAAGCAGTTCCACCACACTGCGTTTCATTACAAAGACTCGGGGTTTCACATGAGGTACGGGAGTGAAACTAACTTGTTGGACGAACTATATAGAACAGGGCACTAGTGCATATATGTACATATTTATTGTTTAAAGAGGAAGCCAAAGGTTGATCTGAAGGTCTTTTAAAAACAACAGTATGGAACTATGAATACATAATTTTTAGTGCGTGATGTGTGGAATGGAATGTCACTTCTGCTGAGAAGACAATGGGTCCATACCAAGAATGGTTTTATGGCACAATTGTAATTAAGTTAATGAACAATAAGCGATCTTGTTACGCAACAAGTCATGCCACTTCAATTACATGGTATCACATATGCAAAATATAATGATAGCTTTTCAGTTTACTGAGAGATGAGCGAGTTTTTGTGTACTTTTCTAAAAACGTATGTTATGATCATTTTCGATGCGATAGATAATCAGTTTGCCAGGAATTTGACTTTGATGATGCTATGCAAACGAAATACCGCAAAAATGTACATTAGTGGACAGCAAACCAAATAGTGGGCATTTGTGATGTGATGTGAATAAACTTTTATTAAATTTTTATCAGGAACAAACTCCAACTCGCAATGCTAGCAAAACTACACTTAATATAAGCAACTTTGATATAACGTAAAGAATAACTGAAAATTAATTCGCGTAATTGATAACATTCTAGTATGTACATGTTTTTATACCATAAACAGCGAAAGGTAAAACGGGAAGTACAACTTAAACAACTACAATCTACATGGAACATTACTCATTATTTATTATTTTTACTCTACTTATCATCTATTCATATTTCCTCATAATATTCCCCGTTCATTGACTTCAGAGAATGAAATGCTCAACACAACTTGTGTTTTGACAAATAACCAAACTCTAATCGTTTTGAAATGGCTACAAGATCAAATATTGCATGTTCTCATACCATCATATCATTATTTCGTCTTTATAGGAATATTTTATTTTATTTTACGGCAAAAAATACATGAAGTAGAATTATGAGTTGAAGGAAGCACATTATTGAAAGCATAGAAGTACATGCATGCATTCAAGTACTTCTTACTAGGATGACCATGACATTTACAAAGATTTTTATCGTTGCATACATAACTGTCATTGGTGTATAAAGCTGGTTGTTGTAACTCGTAGATTCGTAGAACTCGTGATAAATATCGTCGATACTCGAGTCTCCCTTGCACAAAATACAATGAGAAAAGGAGAGAAAGAAATGCGACGATAAAAAGAGGAACAAGCGAACAAGATTTCAGTGCACCTTTCTCTCAATTGTGAGAACAAAACTGGCTATAATGCAGAGTAAAAGAGGGATTTTCTTTTTTCTCTATTAAAGTACAGCTACATGATTCTAGCAGAACTATTTTTCTTAAAAACACGAAAATACAGGATTGCACAAGAGGGATAAATTACATTGTACACGACACGACACATTTTAAGGATTCACAATGAATCATAAATTTTTAAGCAAGAAAAAATGGTAACAAAAAAGCGATTGAATACTATTCTCTATGATCTGGCTTTATTTCAAAATGATGAATTTTCTTTGCAGGATTAAAACTTATTAATCAGAAAAGTCGACAACGACATAGCTTTTCATAACACCTCCATCCATGGCTTTAATGATAAGTTCACTTGGTCGACACACCAGCACAAGCTCAACTTCCTGCCATGCTCTCTGACCCGAGGTGAACTTAAGCTCACAGCATTTCTGCACTGATGACTCCGTAACAAACTGCAATTATAAGGGATAAACTTTTTTTAAGAACTAGAAAATGAAGTCTACCAATAATTGAAAACTGACACCTCTCAACCCGATGGATTGCATTTTAATTAGTTCATTAAAGCATCAAGGTAATAATTAACTAGCTAACTGTTCGAATGAATTGCAATACCAGATTGGGGTTGCACTTTTAAACGATTTATGCGAATGCATAAAAAATAAATGCATTGCATACATTACGAAGATATCATAAAAAATACATTTTTTTAAATAAAAAAAATTGTGAACCCACCTTCGGCTCATCAGGCGACTTAAATAGTGGTAAAACGAGAAGACTTTGCCCTGGCTGAGCACCAACATATGAACGTTTAATGATCACTCGATTCAGCTCTAGTTCTTGGTCAGCTTTGATTAAAGAGTCCCATACATCAGCACACCAGGATTTTCCATCTCGCAGGACTCGTTTTTCTGTCAAAAAAATTCATTTGTAGCAAGACCATATGTCATTCATTTTTTTTCAANTGTAGCAAGACCATATGTCATTCATTTTTTTTCAATTGCTCCGTCTTCAGTGGATCAACAGAGGGTGCATACCAAGTGTCAAATCATAAGAAAGCAACAAGGTTTCGTGCCGTGTAATCCGTCAACGAAAACGTGATTAACAGTAAAAATCAATGTCGACTCATTTGTTTTAACAAGGTTGCTTTTGCTTTTGTGAGTTTATCCAGCTGCTGAAGACACGAATATAGAACTACTTTTTTCTTTTAGCTTACCTTCAGGATGCGCTTCCTCAGAGAATGGTGTCATTACACCGACTCCAATACTGAACCGTGATCTGATCACGAGACGGGGTGCGAGATTTGTTACAGATATGGTAGACCCTTGCAAAACAGCAGCGTTGTATTCCTAGAATCATAAAAAAGTGCTGAAGTCGTCCGCATATCTAGTTTTATATCATGTCAATCGTGCATAGTAACATGTGTAGCCAACCGTGAGACACAATGTGCACACCAAGCAGTGATACTCATACAGCATCGTGAATAAAAAATAGTGTTTTACTGCGATATAAAAATTAAAATAATAAGACACGATGCAGTTCTGATGAGCCGTGTGTAGGTTTCAGGTTTTTTGGTAAGTTTTTCTTGTTCGTATTCACCTTTGGCACATGAAGTGTCGCACCAAAACCCTTTGCCGATGTGCGTATTGTATCTATATAGAATTTGGCTCCTGCTCGTCCCCCAGTCACTACCAAATGGTCGAATTTGTGTTTTTTCATTGAGGTCATAACTTTGTCGTTGATGTAGTCAAGAAGAGGTTGAAGGAACCGTTGCATTTTCCAATGTGGGATTCCTAGTGCCCCAGTTTTGTTCCATACAATATCCGATGCTTCCAACGCATCTTCCACCTAAAAATTAACCAAAGTTTTTAGTTTGGATTCTGACTGACTGAAGTTAGTTTGTACAACTCTCCTGATCTATTACCTCCATACTCGTGAATCTTCGGAAATGATCTACAAAACTGGATGGCACAAATACATAGTAATTTTGTCTGGAGAGAGGGTCATAGCGATTTTTGGCATGCTCGAATTCAGTCATTAATTTCAGCCAACCGGCCTTGTACTTATTTTGGTAGTTAAAAATATACGTGGGTGTAAACACTGCCGACAGTTCTGCTTCAAATAATGATTCCGGACCTGTAATTATAAAATTATGGAATTATTCTCTCCTTAAAAAAATATACCATAAGAGTGAAAGAAAAGTTATTAACTCACTGTCAATCAGAGGATCACTCCGAGGCAGCAAAAGTTGTCGCAATTTACCCTCTGTGACCTGAAAACCACTGAAGTGGAGGTACGACGCTCCGCAATCGACCGAGAGATATGACATTTCCGATACTGCGGAAGAAAACTCGATTAATATTGATTCATTTATAGAGTTTTTAATTTCAAAGTTAGAGATTTCATTTGTTAAAACCTTTTGCGTTTGACTCTTTACTCAGTTTAGACTTCAAAGCGTGCAGGGAATAAAGACCCGTCGCGCAAGAATCCTCTATTAGGGCGATTGAATCAGACTCTTTCAAAATACCTGCCTGGAAATGCCATTAAGTTTAACATTAATATAGTGAAATAATAATTTGTTCAATTTTGGTTATTCAAATACAATCAAATGCACATAAGCAATTTTCAGAAATTCAAGACACCCTCAAGGCATGATATAAAAGCATTATAAAATGCATAATCCAATCCAGTAACTTAGATGTAAAATTGCGTCAGCGTACTGATTTAATATCAAGTTCACGAATTATTAAAAACGTGGAACAGGTGCAAATCATGTGTTATTCATTTTTGAGGTGAACAATGTATCGATCATGTAATACCGAGAGATTTGTGATGTATGTACAAAGCTCACAAAAACTATTCAACATTGGACTATGAATCGTGCTGAATATTTATGAAACATTTAAATGACAAAGTTCCATACGATAAAACAACGATGCTATCCCTAAATTGCCGGATGTAAACGATTTACGAAATGGCTTATATACAATTTGGAGCAAGCAGAGAAACATGAAATCACAGTGACTGGATAATTTACGTAAGTATTATTTAATCATCTCACCTCTAATGCAGCCTCACGCACGAGTTGTCTCGCTCTCTGATCGAACGTTGAAGGAATAGCAATAAGGATTACGGCTGGGCCTGGAGGTGCTCCTAAAACAGGTAAAAAAAGTCTCTTATTACGTAATATCCTTTCCTTTTGAGGTAAGAATTTAGGCCAGATACACATGATACATACGGAACTACAATAAAATGTGTCGTTCTTTAATTCAAAACCACAACCTGAGCAAACTAATAATCTCTGGTTATTTCATGTCTTAAAACACTCTTTGATTCTCAAGAAAAAATCTGAAAGTTTATTTTGGTTTTACCTTTCTTCCTCTGACTAATTTGCTACCATAGCTTGTCGTCCGTAATGCCTGATGGCTGACTTCATCATGAATATTAGATCATCATCACTGGCCTTTGAGTCAAGGGTATACGGAAAAGTTTTCGCTTCGTGGAAATGCTCCCTCCATCTCCATGATAATTGCCCATGAGCATCATCGGTTAAATATTTGTCGAGAGCTTGATAGCCAAATCCAGGTCGAATGGAATCAGCACTCTCCCCGTCTTCTTCACCATCAAGATACAAATCATCAAACATAACCCAGGAAGGGGCTTTGTGCGACGCTGGACACGAAGAGCCTAGATGTGGCGAGGGAAATTAGGTAACTTATTTGTAAAGGTTATTCGGAAGAAATTTCATTTTAGGCATTCAAAGCTTATCATTGCATACCTCCATCTACATTTCCAATGCGGACAAATTCTGATTCTTCTTTAATCCAGTATGCATACCCACTTCCTCTGCTTCCCAAGTCTAACGCTATGACACACGATGGGATTTCATCACGGGGGTGAAACTTTTCTCGATTTACCTAAAGGACGAAATGGGTGTGTGTGTGAATTAAGCATATGTTTAAAAACTTCAAGAGAAAGTGGGATGTGATCTAATTCCAAATAATATTGAAATTTAGTGAGACAACTTAAAACTAGTATTAATTTATTTCTTCATGACTTTAAAAGCATAAAAAATTCATTATATGTAGAAAAAATGCAGTCTCAATTTAAACTATTTGAAACAACTTTTACCGGCATTTGATACCAAACTTGAAACCAGCCCAGGCACTCAACATTTTTTACACATTTATTCATGAAATCTTAATTTAAAGATAAGGGTATCACCTAACATATCAAAAGACAAAAGTAAGCTTCCCAGTTACACGACTTCAAGCACAGCATGCTTGAAGATAGTGCCACGTTATCTAATAAAAACCCCATTCAGCACATTGTTCATAACCATTTAATAGCTGGATGTAGAACATCAAACCTGCTTGTTAATATGTGAGTAGATAATTAAATTGCAAGAAAACATGTACTTTTTGTCTCTATACGAAAACAATCTGTGTGCATATGGCTTGCACAAACACCAAATTTTTTTTGGATAGTCAATCATCATCACAGATGCGACAACGACGAAGGACTAGTCCCGCAAGTAGTTTCAAGCTGACAATGAGAGTTCAGTATTTGTAAAAAAAATCCTTAATGTGTACATGACAATAGCCTAATAGAAGACGACTGCATAAAAAGTATCATTTTTGTAATGCTTTAAAGTGAATGAGTATATTCGTCATACACGCACTTAACACTTCGCATACTTCACTCATTGTCACTTATTCGATTGTCAGTTTTTATGTGAGAAACTGTTTTCACAAGATTGCCTCCTCATAATAGTCCCATGGATTATAGTGACTCTCTTAAAATGACTGTTAAGCTGTCAGCAAACTGTGAGTTTCCAGGTAGCCTTGAAATTAAGCTATACACATAAAGCCGTAAGGTACGACGAAGATAAATTGTAATATACAACATGAATCTAAGAGCCACGTACACGCAAAAACTTACAAAGATGATTCTACTCTGAATATTAAATTAGTGAAGATGCGAGTAAAACCTTGGTTGATTCATTCCACTCAATTTTTGTAGAAAATTGAGGGCAAAAACTCTCCCTTAAGCAATATATATTCTCATCGTGAATTCATAATACAATATCGCGATTGCATTAAGCTTGTACTGTTAATTGAATTGAGTGATGCTCTTCACAAGATTAAGAAATCCTGATTGTGACAACTAAATGTCAAGAGGCAAACCATATTTTTTACCACACTTGGCTAATAAAGCTGACACATGTTGTGCATTTTTTCCCTCATACATATTTGTTTTCTGGTTTTGAGAAGCATTTTTACGGAGAGATGAAAATAATGATTCTCTAGGTAGTCATTCATCTACATAATGTATGTAAATAAGCCCAAGACGGAATATTTTAATCGAAGGTTGAATGCATTACCCCACGGAGAGCTAATGTCGACGACCACTTCATAAATCATGTGGCAGACCAATTCACATAAATATTTAAGTTTGGATTTCAAAGGTATACCTTTACGTTTTCTACAGAGATGTACTCTATAGAGTTTTCTCTTTCTTCATCTTGCTCAATGCTGCTGCTATCTTCGTCAAAATTAATCACGGCTTCAACTACATCCGGAACAGGTATTGAGACCTTGTCGTGTTGCAACATGTCTTCACAAAATCCCCTCAACGAAGCTCGGACAGAGGACCGATTCCTATACAGAAAAATGGCTATTTTAAGGGGAGGTATAACTGTAAAATGTGACATCTTCAATTATTGTAAGTACATATGAAGTGGCATTAAATGCGCAAAAATGGCAATGTTTATTGAAGATTGTGAGAGTGCGTTCACTTCTAGTGATACTGAAAACAGGATAATGTGGAACAAACATCCAAACTAAATTTTATACGACTCCACTTTGATGATTTATTGATGGTGATTTGCGTAAAGAAATTACCCTTCTGAGTCGTTCTTTGACGTGGTCGATGCAATTGACTCATTGTACTGGTCGTCATTTAAATTATTGTTAATACTGTTGGCAGTGCTAATTCCATAACCCACTACATGGCGATTCACAGCTTGAACTGGCACTTGAACAGATGCTGTCCCGTTCTCTGTCAAAATAAAATTTTAAAATAATCATAATTAGTAAAGAGAAATTCAGGCCAGAGTCGTCATTACAATCAAATTTGAAACGGTTATCGTAGTCGTAGATTTGCTCAATATTTTTTAATGTTTGTTGTGGCTACGTCAGTTAAGTAAAAATCTTTCATGCTTATCAACAAATACACCTATATTGCTTCATCATCCTTTCCCATAAACATCAACAAATACTTTTCTAAGAACACATTAGAAAAGTCATTAACCATTTTATCATTGAAATTGAAATACAATAAGTGTTAAAAAGGAAGGCAGGGTTTAAATGTTTAAGTTACAAAATGCAATTTTATCATTTGTCATACCCTAATTGTGTAACTTTAATTTTGTATGGCTCTTATCATATCTACTAAATTTTTGTATGAGAAGTGATGAAATCTGAAGAAGGAAGAAACTTTCAAAAACGAATTTGATACACAGTCTAAGCGAGTGGATTGACAGCGTATCCTCTTTAGCATAAGTCATTCAGTGAAGATTAATTTTCTTGGTTTTTCATAGATAACATCCGTAGAATTTCTGTGATCATTCAGATTAAACTTTGATGCTTTTCAACCCTTACTATAATTCACATCAGAGATTTACATGGGAAACGATTTAAACTGAGTGAGTGAGTGACTTGCTCTGCACAACAGCTCATCAACTTTTAGCTCACATTTCATCAAATTTCACTCGAAAAACTGACAATATCAAAATTTTGCTCTCATGGCTAATTGATTAAATTACGTATGGAACGGCAGAGCTGAAAGCAAATTGAAGCGGTCTTCGTTGCCTACCGGCCCAACTTGAATTTCACATGCAAAATACTTTAATTCTCCGAAGACACGCATGTTTAACCCACGAGGGCTTTTACTTCAAAGATTATA
>JAHZNA010001272.1:0-10171 GCA_027743935.1 Sinodicranocentrus sp. ZH6
GATGACGATGAACGTATAGCGTCTAGTAGTATCTGTTTTAAAATCTTTAGATGAGTATTTGTGTGTCATCAGGTCATCACTTATGTAAATGAGCATATTATTGGTAGATATGAAGTGCAGTTGACAATTTTTAAAGGATTTTATGCGACAAAAAGTAATTAAGAGGAGACAGACACTTTCCTAACTTTCTAGTGTCAACATGTGATGCAAAATGAGTAATATGAAAGGAATTTGAAATGATTTCTTTAAACGTTGACAGACTAGGACAAAATAGAAATAGTAGTTTTGCAACAACTGGAAAAACCACGAACTTTTACTCGTGCTATATCATGGGAAATGAAAAATCACAAGTAGTTTGAAAATTAATGGTGTCATTGTTTCAACCCAGCCCAGCCCCTGGGTGTCTCATAAATTCGGGGGTACAAGTAATTATTACGTTAATCAAAAATCCGTCTGAAAACCAGTACTATCAGAATTCAAGAGAATAACCGTGCTAGAGCAGTGGTGCAAGTGCAAGTACCGCTGGCTGGTGTATGAATTTCCTTTAAAATTTTCAAATGGCCTTTCATCGCAAATCTGAAGAACAACTTAAATTAATTTTTGGTTTACAATTTCTGACATTTAGTAACTAGTATTAAACGGTACATTAAATCATGTATAATATTGCATTATTGGTTGGAAGGAAATTGTAGACGTATATCAGTTACAGACAAAACTAACAGGGAAAAAAATTATCCACCAGTGCAAACATTATATTTATGAATTTATGAGTATCCCTTGAACTTGACTCAAAAGTTTATCATGTCATTTTCTCTTCGCTAGACATATGGTTGAACTAATGCACGTTGTCATCTGCATTCAATGAAATACTTTTTATGTGCTTGTCTTCATGAAATTTAATCCGTCTGGGTTTCAGACTACATCCGTACTTGTGTTTCTTTATTTTTGTTAGTTGAATCGCTCGATGTGCAAATATATCAAAATACATCACCTCCCCCTTAAGTCGCGCTCTAAACATAATGTTTCACCAAACGACGTGTTTTGCATGTGTAATTTATTAGACGTTTGAGAATCACAAGTTTCAAGGTGAAAGCAAAAAGCATGTCGTTAACAGAGCTTCCTTCTTGCTGAGATCATTTTTCGTCATATTTGTCTTACCAAAATTGAAGCAGTAACATTATCCTGGAAACACATTTGTAAACCAGGCAGGCGTTTTGGCAAAGGGACCAACACCTTGATAATAATTAATGATGCATGGTCAATTCACCTAGATATGTACATGTGCGGAGTTTTAATGTAGTTTGACCATGCTTTTAAAATATGCAAAATTAATTTGTAATAGAGAAGCTAAAAACGTAATCGAATCGATACCATCAACAGCAACTTAGGTAACTTCAGTGAATATGGCAGTTATGATTTTCAGTTGAATAACTATACCAACCAACCTAATACTTCATTACCTAGGTCATGAAATCCCAACCGAAAGGGTCAGTATCTTTACTTAAACTTCCATCGTTCCATCCAACTTTGATACTCGTATAATTTTTCTGCAAAGTTTTGCGCACTTTACATACCAAGATTGTGTTTGTGTGTCGTGAAATGTCTCTGGCAATGAAGATAATCTCAGCTTATTCTTGAGAAAGTAGACTAATTGTTCCTAAGTTTGTCAAGTCCTTGAAAGTGGAATTAACCGTTTTGGCTTGCCTCTTCTCACCTTCTCTTATACGCCTTTGCATCTTCCTCCGTACGCCTTAGTTAACTAACAAATAAACTGTTTAGTGCCAAGTTAAGATTTCAAATATTACTAAACAATTCAATCCTCTGCTTACAAATACCTACATCCTTATCTTGTCGCAAACTTGCAAGAGTTGCAAGCGGTACATATAGCGTTCTCTATTTAGTTGGCATTGTGAAGATGGGGAAAGATCAAGACATGATCTCGAGCGTAACATGTTTTTGAAACGATAAACTCGGGTGTGCAGCGTATAGTATTTTATAGCAAAGAACATGGTTTGTACTTAGAAACGCTAATGTCGTTCGGTGGGGCTCATGTGGTAAAGCTGGCTGTTCCGAACATAGTATACATGTATAGAAGCGTAAAACACCGTCTATGTGGGATAAAAAGACTCCTTCGCTTCATTTTGGTCGTATGCCAATGCGTATACACTCTTTCCTTCCCTCAGCGCAGAAAGTTTAGCAAAACCCAAGGTTTGTAAATAGTGAATGCGATCACTGATGAGAACGAGTTGTGCTGACCGAGGACAGATCAGGCTTTTCAGTGAATTTTATCTGAGCGCACTGGGATTTCCCGTAGGACTGAAGGAGCAGTAGTGTGCGTGATGCACGAGTCTCAGTGTTCGCGTCAGACTCACCGGTTCGAAAGTTCAGTAATCGATTTAGAATTTATTGTGAGAGTATTATAGACGATTTAATTGTCCATTGTTACGTTTTTGAGTGGTATTAACATTTATGCAAATATGTTTTGCATCTATTGTATATTTGTTCAAGAAAAAATGTAAATATTTTACGGCTAATCGAAATATTTTGAAGGTGTACTTAAGTTGCTAATTAGTTTAAAAAGAGTGTATTTTCACTCCACCAAAAAATGGTGTTGTGATAAATTTGAGTGAGGTTGAACGTGAGCACGCACGTAAATTTTTAACGTAAATATGCCATATTCAATGGGATCAAAGGGTTATGGAGGGGGAAGTGGTTCAGGAAGCTATCCCTCTATACCTTCACCGTATTTACCAGGATTCAGTTCTATGCTTCTTGGACGACATGATTTTTCCAGTGGAAGAAACCCAGTTTACGGTGGAGGAGGTGGATTGGGATTACTTGGACTTGGCTTTGGGATATCTTCGTCCTCATATGGTTCGCCATATGGAGCTGGGTCTAGTTATAGTGGTCATGGTGGTTACGGATCTTATACATCTACTGCAGGTCAGAAGTCATATTATACGCCTATGCCAACGATAACAGAACATTCCAGCGCAAACTCGTCAGCAAGGAAGGGGGGTCGAATCCCTAGAACTTATATTCCAGTAGTGCCATATCCTTCCGCAGTTGGAAATCGTCCTGCCCTGTATTCGTCATCAGGTGTTAAAACTTTATTCACAGAAGATATTGACGTCACTACTCCAAGGAAAACAGCTAAACCTGGAGAAATCTCTCGAGAACGAAGTAATGAAAACTATGGAACGATTCGACGAGGGCGGACGGTTATTCGTTTGGAAACTAAGAAGCTCAAAGAAAATCCATATCTTTCTGAAGTGGATCAGCAGAAAAAGGAAGAGGAAAAACAAAAGGAGAAAGAACGGGAAATAGTCTCCACTGCTGTTGCTGCTGCTGTTGTTTCTGCTATATCAGTGGAAAACGAGTTGGATGAAAATCCTCCTAAAGAAACGGAAGAGAAAGTGTCGCAGCCCGTGACGAAAGACTACAGTCATGTAGCAAAATGGTATGAGGAAGAGATTAGAAAACCTATGAAAAAGGAAAGGAATGCTGGAGACAAATTTAGGGAAAAGTATATGGTTCATTCACAAAAAAATAAACACGCAGGATATCGGCGCCCCACGTTGAGTGATATAAGAGCTCAAAAGGCTGTGGTTTTGAAGGAAATTGAAGAACGAGTAAAAAAATTAGCCAATTCCGCACAAAACCCGGAAGTGGATGAAAGACTTCCGGAGGGAGAGCTGAAAACGGAAGAAGAGAAATTGGAAAAAGACAAAGAAAAACTTGCTAGATTAGACAAGAAAATGGCAAAGAGATTTTCCAGAGCTTTGAAAAAAGCAGACCCTGCAATAAATGCAGGCTCATCGGATGACGAAAGTATTTCTGTTGATAGACAAGCAACTGTTAAAGGATTACGAAGGTCATCTACAGGAACAATTAAAGCTGCCGACTTGTCTAAATTTACTACAGACCAGCCTTTTGCTACTGTTCAAGGTCAGAGATTAACGCGAAAAGTTACAAAGAGATTCTTTTTCCCTCAAGAAGCTGGCTCTGTGGTTCAACCTGAAATTGTTGAGGCTCATCATGAGCCCGCAGACCCCACTGACCTGTACGAGAAGAACATTTTAGCTCAGAGGCAAACAACGAAGATGAGAAACATGCAGAAGAAGTTTTCTCACATTAATCAAAGGAAGAGTTCAGCCAGTGATTTAGAAATACCTTTTGATTTGCTTAGTGATAAACTCTGTGATGTCGAGGTGAAGGAAATTCTAGAGCCGACAGATGAACTTCTTGAAGAACTTCTTGAAGAGGTTAAGCCAAAATTGCCAACAGTGAAAGAGGCTACTCCAGGTGGGAAAAAGAAAAAGTATGTGAAAAAAGTTGGAGATCCCCCGGCTAAACGTGTACCTGGCAATATTTTGCAACCATTGATACCACCAGAAGGGCTCGATTCACCTCCAAGTCCAGAGCCAGAGCCCCAAATTGCACCGAAAAAGATAGCTGGAAAAGTGAATGGGTTGATTGCGGCACACCAAGCTTGTAAACAACCAATCGTTAAAAATAATTACGCGAAACCAACTCCAAAGAAAATTCAAGAGAGCGTGCTGACAAATGTACAAGCGGCTGTAGTTGGGGGCTTGCCAGTTAAAAAAACTGAAAATGAACCAATATTGAAGTTCAGACGTAGTGTTAAAGAAATAATGTCTACCATTGAAGCAAAAAAGGATTCGAGGCGAGTGTCTTTGAAAAACCTTCCAGAAGGAAATGCGACCTCCAACAACATTACCCTTGCTGAAACAAAGAAACTGGAGGAAGCAATTCAAAAGCCTGTGTCGACGATCCCACCAACTAAAGAAACCTCAACTTCCGCATTCGTTAAGGTTAAAACCAAGTCAATCAAGAAACCGGAAGCTGAAAAGGCGAAGGAAATTATCGAGCCCAAACCGGAAAGTGTGGTAAAAGCTTCGGAAATAAAACCTGCAGAGGAAATAAAAATAAAACCTGCAGAGGAAATAAAAATAAAAATTGAACCACCTACGAACTCCAAAAACATTACATCCACTCCTGATGATGGAAAGCAAAAGGGGACAAAGCCTGCTAATAATACAACAGGAAAAATGAAGGAAGAAGCTAATAATAAATCTCCATTGATTGCCAAGCTAAAACCAAAGCTTGCGTTAGATAATAAATCAGCTTCATTTGATGCAATAACTCCTAGGCTAAAAATGGAAAATAAATCAGCATCCCTCGATTCGAAAGAGGAGAATAAAGAGTTAGGAAAACGTGAAGAAGAAAAGCCAGACTCGAATCCTGCTCTGGTGCAGAAAAAGGGTGATAACAAAGCAGAGGAGAAAGTTGGTTTCCTTAAGAAAACTCCTTTCCAGAAAGGACTTGAACAGAACAAAGGACAAGATTCAAAAGGATTGCCAACCACGAACGCATTTTTACCAAGTATGAAACCTGGCAATGCTGAGAAAATAATTCCTAGAAAGCAGCAAAATGAAATAAAGCAACAAGACATAGCTGAGAAAAAGGAAGACATAAAAACTGTGTCAGCATCTGGCAAGGATGTGGTTTCAGTCGCAAGTGAAAGCCGCAACAAAGTACCTGAAGCAAATCAACAAGTGAAACCATCAGTGTCAGAAGAGGCAATAGTAGCATCTAAAAATAACATAAGTCCAACCACTAAAAAAGAGATCGTTTCTGCGGTAGAGCTTACGAAAAGGGAAGAAAATCTTAGCCCTGTTAAAAGACAAGAAAAAGTCGCTACAAAGACTGCAGAAGAAGAAACTCCAAAACAATCAGAATCCATATCAGCTGCAAAGTCCTCAAAGGGAGTAGATGTTCCAAAGAAAATTTCTGCCGTTGTTGAAAGTCCATTCCCATCTAAGCAGAATCTTGTTCCGGTGAAAGTTCAAGAAAGGGATGAGCTATTCAGCTTTGAAGCCAAAAATAAGCAAGCGTCTAAAACTGAAGCAGAAGTCCCTAAACTTACCAGTAAAACAGGGATTAACAATTTGAAGAAGATTGAATTAGGAAGCAAACTTGACTATTCAGCTATTACAGTTACTGCCGAAAAGAAAACAGATGAAATAAAGACGACGACTGAAGGGAAAACTGATGTTCCTAAAATCCAAGGTAAACTTGCAACAGCACAAAAAGACGCCGGTCCTGAATCCGAAACGAAGAAGGCTGAAACTATTACTGATACTGTAAAGCCGTTGCAGATCAAACAGGATAAAACAGATATAAAATCACTTCAGTCTTCAAATCAAACAAATGGTGAGGTGAAGGGTCCAATGGTAGACAAAAAGACCTCGGAACTGAAGGACAAGCAAGCAAATGCTGAGATGAAAAAACCAATGCTAGAAAAGACACCTGAACCGAAGGAAAAGCAAGCATTTAAAAGCCCTCCGCAGTCACCAAAATCACCTTTATCGAAAGTCAAACCGGATGAGAAATTGACCTCTGAAAAAGAGGAACAAGGAAAAACAGATCAGGAGAAGGAGGAAAAAGTAAAAACAATTCAGGAAAAGGAAGGAAAGGGAAAAACAGTTCAGGAAAATAAGGCAGCATCCGAAGATTCGGGGAAGTCAGGCACAGTTAAAGAAAATAAACAGGCGCAAAATATGGTGGTTCCCGCACCTGCCGCAAAAGATTCTCCTGGGACAACTGCTTCTCTTCCTCCGCCACTTCAAAATGGCCATTTATCTCCACCTTTGACTCCAAAAGGGAAAACAGCAATGGTAATTCCACCACCCCAGCAGCCCGTATCAGCAGACAAACAACAGTCGTCAAAGTCACCTCAGCCAAGTGCAACCACGCAGAAGGAAGGTGCTATTACAACACCCAAGGTAGGAAAACTTGGCTGTGGTACAGAACTGACAACTAATGGTCCGGAGAAGAAAACTCGCGCTGATGGCGAAGATCTGCTTGATATCAGTGCACAGATGAATAAACTTGGCAATCTTTCCTTAGCTTCCGAGAACATATCCAAAGGAGCCACCCCGTCTTCAACTGGCCTGAAAGGAAGTTCCGAGCAGAAATCAAATTTGCCCGAAGTCATCATCACTGATAATAATGCCAGGAATAATAAATTAGAGAAATCGTTAGAACCCAAGGGTGGGCTAGTAGGAGGGGATGGAGCTACTGATACTCTTCCAAATCCTGTTCTTGAAAGTCTTATTCGTAAGAAAAGGGGAACGTCCGAGTCGTCAGAGTCTAGTAGCATCAGTAGCAGTGGATCGTCTGTGTGCACAGCAAAATCAGGCATGATTACATTCCTATAAACATTTTCCCAATTACGATTGAAGTGAAAGCAATTCCAACATGCTTAGATAATGAGCAAATTGTATCCCATAAATAGCTTCGTATGAACATCTTGCCTAATTAACGCTTGTTTCTGTGCCACAAAATGTAAAAATATTAACGGACAATTAGTGGAGTGCCACATACGACTATACAACTGTTCGGTTGTACGCTTAATAAGATGCATATAGAACTAATAACGATGCTTGAATAACAGTTTTTTCTTTAGTTCTATACTCTAGAGAGTGTGCATGTCACTTCTGTTTAGTTCTGAGGTTGTTATTATAAGAGTCTTAAGCAGACAATTGACGTCAACGGAATAAAGATATTTTATCGGTCGTATTTATAGGCGTGAGTCGTAGATAGATCAATATATAATCCTGTAAATATTCACAGTTGTAAATTTGTTGAAGTAAGATCTAGTTTAAATCTGAAATCCAGTCCATTAAATAGATCAACTTGTAAATTTTTACTACTATTTAATCTTTTAAAATATAGTCACCTATGAGTGGTTGGTCATAACTCATACTGTCACAATTTGTACTATGAGTTTTTATGTATAATAGAACGCATAGCTAATATGAGTCAAATTTCCGATTCTGTTCGTAACTCATTTCATAAAATCAAGAATTTCAAATCCTGTGCATGCGTTGTTTCATGTGATTGTGGATGATTTCCTCCTCTAGTGTGTAATGTAAACTGCCATCACAAATGTGAGATCTTCATGCCTAACCTTTGTGGGGTCAATCAAAAGCTACTAGCAGAAGCCCTTAGCGCCCTTAAGAAAGGTATACTGTTTTCATGCATGCTAAAAGTCATATATACCTACGTATATTTCATGAATGCAAACATGATGACGTGTTTTGCATTTTCGTACGTATATTTTTAGTTTTGACAGTTTTTTCCAGTTTTTTAATTAATCATGTGCCATTTTGACTAAATTCTTAAGTTTTCTAGATGAAACACTGAAATTTAACACTTACCGTTTTTAAACACAGAAAGTGGCAGTAGTTCAAGTAGTACCTTGAGTGCCGGCTCATCAGTAGGTTCCCGTCGTATGCCATCACCTCCTATTGACGATGATTCCGATGACGAACGCATATCACGAGACAAGATATGTCCAGCCAAAAACCGACCAAAGTATAGAAAATATGAAATTGAGGATTTCCAGTTCTTAAAAGTGCTGGGAAAAGGAAGCTTTGGCAAGGCGAGTTAAACACCTTTATAGTAACTGTGATTGCTGTGCATCATGTTTTAATTTTCTAATTATTATTTTTAAAAAACATTAATGCTTTATTTTTGAGTTTTCGTCTCTCCCATATTATGCACAGATGATTCTATTATTCTCAGGGTCACTGCTTTGCATGCACAACCCTAGAATGCATTTTTTACAGCAAAGCTTGACAAGCTATTTATCTCTAAATCTTCTCTGGCTAGGGATTTTTATAAAGAAATTGTTGGTTTTTCGTCTGGTATTAGAGGAGAGGAGATCAACCCTGTGCCAAGCAGTGAAAACGCTTTTAATGCGAGAAGGCGGACGATGCCAACAAGTGGCTATAAATAGATATTTCAACGTACATAAGCGTTCTCATATAATGCAGCAGAAATGAGTTACTATTTAGAAGGGGTAGGCATGGATAAACCATGAGAAAGTTTAACAATTTACAATTACCAATGTTGAAAGGTTGACATGAAACAGACTCTCCTTTAAGTTGGAAACGTCAATTTGATAAGGTAGAATGGTGAATCACTCCAAGAGCATTCCTTACAAGCTTGACTGAAAACCAAAGGGGAAAACAGGCAGAAATTGTGAAATACTGAGGAAATTGGCGATTCGCTTAAAAGATTTTCACTTATTCGTGATGCTCACAATTCAATCGTTAACACACATGTTTACAATTTTCAAGTGGAATAATGACTTTCTTTTGGAATGTGTGTTCTGTATTTAGGTTTAGACCATTGGGGTTTTGTGTTAAAAAGTTTTACGATATTTACGCAAGCAGTGACCCACTTTCATTTAAGAAGGAATACAAAGATCAAGTATTTATAGGCATTGATAAATCTTCGATAGATAGTGTAGCCAGTCTGTCACTTCTCACTTGTCCGTACGGTGTCACATGTCACTGTACATTTTAAAAACGGGATTTCAGTAAAACCTTGAGGTAAATTTAATTTATGTAAGTTGCTAGTGCAAGCATAATATGCGTTTTACTTTCAATCTTTTGTTATTGTTCAGCATGGCATGCAATACTATAAAACATCGTTATTTACTATTGTAAAGCGTGTGAGACGGCGACAAGACAAAAATTTCTTAGTTCGAAAACTGGCCTAACTTACGTATTAAATGTTGCCGCTTTCCTCTCGTTTGACTATTTTTTATTAGTAGAAATTTAGTCTCTTAGAAAATGCATGACACCAAGATTCATTTTTACATCTAGTTCAATTCAGAGCTTATAGGTTAACGTACGAGATTTGCGCTCAGTTTTAATATAAACAATGGTGTCTTTCATTTTAAGTTTACAAACATCGCAGATTCAAGTCAGTTTCAACTCAAGTGTTGGGACCTTTCCTCATAGAAATTCTATATGGACTTTTTAGATGCTACATTTCCGATCCGAACCTAGTAGTTGTAGCACGCACAGTGAATCTGTGAGTAGACATGTGAAGATGAGAAAGGCTGTGTTGTGTGCACATGCAACCAACTTGAATCATGTAGGACTTTCAAAAATTGAGATGTTCTCAACTCGAACTTTTTGACTTTACGAATATCGATAGCGCCTATTCTGAATTCCGTACTGTTGTACTGAGTGAATGGTGTAGCGTGGCGTGACATTCTCACTAATCGAACCGAAACCATATCATACAATAACGTAATGTAAAAGATGAGGATGGGAAGCAGTTTTGGAAA
>JAHZNA010001273.1:0-16394 GCA_027743935.1 Sinodicranocentrus sp. ZH6
CTTCGGATCATTTATTTATTTATGTGCATGAGATTAGTATCGTAAAGTATTAAGTATTATATGGTGGAGAATCAGGTTCCAAACAGCATTCTTGGGTTTTATGAATAGTTTTCAATAAATTTCTTTATTCTTCTAAATTATCTCTGCCCAGCATATAATCTGTATGACTTACGTTCTGCAGCTTACGGAACAATGTACGATAATATGATACTGCATTCACAATTCTACCACTGTCGGATCGGATCAAGCCCTTTTGTAATGTATAATCCAATTATTGTGATATCGTTGTTAAGAAAAACATTTCGCAGTCGTAGAGTACTATAAGAGGTGGTGTCCGCACATTTGTCCGTACCATCAAGCTTAGTTGGTTTCCGACCTGCTGTGTCATTCAACTTTCTTGCTGTGGAAGGTTCATCAGTAGCGAAGACTAAGAATTTATAAGTGCAAACTCCTCTAGCGTAGGATTTATTTACCAATCCGATTTTACGATCTGCTGATGCGAAACTAACAATTAGAGCAGTGAGGCTGCTTTCGTAATAATTTTTTTCCTCCATATTTTTCTTTGATTCCATTAATTTAGCATCCGGGGAAAATTCAATCACGCGATCGTTACAGTCCTCACTAAGGCAAAGAAATCGAGTCGTTTCATTTTATTTAAAATTCTATTAAAAAATAACTTAGTAAGACTCAGTTTGACTTGATCTTGCGTTTGATATTCTGCTGGTTGTTCATCACTTGGAATAACATCTTTCAGCATAGTCTGAAAAGAAAACTACGGCAAACTCAGAGCCAGGGTATGATTTTTGAAGGCCTTAGAAAATTTCCTTCGCAGCCTTTGCAAACTGAGGTTTGTAGATTTGGAATGTGTACTTAAGTCCGGTCGAAAAGAAAACTAACTTGAAGACGTGATTCCTGTTTTTCACAAAACTCTTCTCCGAGGTCGGAAACGATAATATTTACAGCTAAATACATAGTTAAATACATAATGCATAGCGATAGCACAATACGACCTGATAAAATTAGATGAAAATATAAAAAAATTAAGTCATTTTCCTTATCTGTTCCTCAAGCCTCAAAGCAAGCTATCTAGGTCTATAGGTATCTAAAAGCTTAACAAGACACACGGCTGTGTAAATGACAATTTTTTGGCACCAGTCACCAGTTAATAATGACAATAATTAAATAGAAGATACTACAAATACAAATACAACTGAATATTTCATGGGATTGACCTTAATTTTAATAGAATCTTTAATAAATTATACCTCATTGCACTTATCTGTTGCATGGACATGGACGTAAGTGTAAGTATACCTCCTCGTTAATATCATGTTCCTAATCCCTCCAAAATAAGGGTCTTAAAAGAGTTTTGTAAAATATAAGGCTTATTTTACACCTCAAACTCCACAATTGGCTGAGTGGTCTAGTGGTATGGCACTCGTCAGGATTGCGAAATGAATAACATGCTGGCATGTTGTTAAATATCTCCTTTGTTGGAGACTTTATTAAAACCGCATTTAATTACTCATATATCGACCATATTACTAATTTCTGGAGGATGTGAAAGAAAACCAACCGAATGTCCGTTGAAGGTACACAATGGAGTATCGATGGTAGTATCAACGGATAATCCGTTCGTAAAAATCATGCTGCTAGTAATAGTTAGCCATAAATAAGCCCTACTACGCTCTTCTCGCCTTGTAAACGAGAGACTCAGGTTCGATTCCTGACTCAGCCCGTTACTTTTTGCTAGGATTAGTTTTGACATATTTACTAATTTTTTAAAGTCAGCATTCAGCATTTTAACGAAGTTGTTATTTTTGTAATGGTAATATTGAAATATTACACTTTTTTCAAAACGAACTATTTTCTATGTGTTAATGTGACAGTATATTTAACATGAAAGTCGAAAGTATCGAAAGTATTTCGATATATTTTCAATTTTAAAAAAGCGATTTAAAATAGTTTGTTTTCTTTTATTTACAGGCTACAACAAATGAACAAAAAACAGGTTTAAAAAATAAAATAATAGTATGTAACCGGTTAAATATACCCATTAGTTTAATTAGTAATAGTTTTATAGGTTTGGGCAAACTAAACTAATTCATTTTTAAACGTTGGGGGTTTTCTTGCTGGCCACGTTTGCTCCACAAGCCTGGCAATTTTTAACAGTGTTACTTCACTGTGTGGTCTGCCTATAATATTATAGTTTTACGCAAACTAAACTAATTCATTTTTAAACGTTGGGGGTTTTCTTGCTGGCCACGTTTGCTCCACAAGCCTGGCAATTTTTAACAGTGTTACTTCACTGTGTGGTCTGCCTATAATACATATTCCAAACGGCACCCCGTACTCATCATATCCCACCGGCACCTATAAAAATATTCATATACACGGTGAATTAAAAATAATTTCATTATGAAAAAATCCACTTCTAAACTAAAATATACCGTAATGGAAGGATATCCGGCTACTGCTGCTATAGTCCATGCTACGTACGGGGCGTTGTCTAAGGTGGGATTTACCGTAACATTATAACGTGGTTCACTTGGTACTACTATGGCGTCTAAATCTTGTCCCACGAGGAGGGCATTCAGGTACTCTCTAGCGTTATCACGGTTTGTTTTTAAGGTAAGTAGATATGTCGCATTTTTCAGACCATCCGTTGCCTGACTTTGTTCTAGAAGATCTTGGTTATACCCTTCTTTGGTGGGATTTTCTTTATTGAAGGCAATGATATCCGCGAGAGTTTTGATTTTCGTTTGGTTTAAGCCGGAAATAGTCTCCTCTTTCAGGTATCGGTTCATGTCAATCTTAAAATCATGGAGGACTACGATTGTCTCTGTAGAATTAAGTATTCGGTTTCGTTATCTTTATCCACGTTACAGGCAGAAAGGGGAATCTCATATTTTTTAATTACCTGCATCAGAGACGTTTTTAACAAAAGTCCAATTTTGCTCCACAGGATCCTTCACATTTATCAAGGCATGGCTACTCAAATTCTTTAGAAGTTCACCCAGTACAGGTAATTCATCTTGGAGAAGAGTAGAGTTTGCCAATTCTGGAATCCAAAATGGAACACGAGGAACGCCAATTGTGAAAGAAGTGTCTTCATTTTGAAGAAGACATGAGGCATATGAGCCCCCGCATTTTTGAACCTCTGCCCTGTGTGTAGAGACCATTCCATCAAGCATGAAAGCAGTGTCCAGAACAGTTCTTGTGATTGCTCCAGCTGTGTCTTGATTATGAGAAATGGGAATTATCCCTTGAGTTGAGATCAGTCCTAAAGTAGACTTCATGGAGACACAAGCTGCAACAGTTGAGGGGGAGATCAAAGAGCCATCAGTTTCAGTTCCGATTGCTGCCATAGCTAAATTTGCAGAGGTAGCTACAGCAGAACCGGAACTAGAGCCTTGAGGATTTGTTTTTAAATTATAGGCATTTTGGGTTTGACCACCTCGACCACTCCATCCATTGGGGAGGTTACTTCCTCTGAAACTGAAATTACAAAATGGAAAAAATTTGATCTGAAGATGTGAATTTTGAAAGTTTATGTTAATTTATAATTTTTTCCTTTACAATGACAATTCCCCCAAATTTGCCTTCCCCAAAATGACCGCTCCCGCCAATCTCAATCTTTTCACTGCCTCTGCATCCCTAATCGGCTTTACCCCTATTAGTGGTCCTCTCACTTTACCCTTGTTCCTTTCCATATCTAATTCTTCTGAAATTGAGATCGCATCCGGGTTCGTTTCTATTACCACCTTTAAATACGGATTCATTGTGGAAATCCTTTGCAGATAGCATTTTGTCAACTTTTTCGAGCAAAGTTTTCCCGATTCCAATAACTTTTGAACCCTTTCTATTGTTATCTCTCTAATGTCTACTCCATCACAGGAAGCAAAGGCGATATCCAACTTTGTCAAAATTTCACTCAAGCCGATAACATCTTCCTCACTTGTGATGTTCCCCACTGGAACTGTAGAAGCTTCAAGAAGGTCATTGTTCTCCCCCTCTGCTAGCGAGTCATTTAAATGACCGGAAACTATAGATCTAAAAATATTCACAAGAACAAATAAAACTAAATATGAGCCAGAATTTAAATTCATTTTAAAACTTTTTGTACAAGAGAGTGGCTATATTTTAGCTCAACAATCTAATGATGCCGTTTGAGGTTCATGCCACACCAACCTTTCAAGGTAAACTGATACTGATGAGAGATGAACTTAAACACNTCATGCCACACCAACCTTTCAAGGTAAACTGATACTGATGAGAGATGAACTTAAACACATCTATCGAGCACCCGATCACAATCACAAAAAAATCGAGCCTGTGATCTTCTTTACGTATGTGCGCACGTAAGAAGTACCTCCTGCTTAATTACAACTGTAAAGTTAGCTGTTAGCCTCAGACCAACTCTTTAAGTTTGCATGGTTCGCTGAATCTCATTACCTTTATGATATGATCGAGATGATGTATGGAATACAGAAATCTAGCCAAGTTTAAATATTTTAGTATTGCTACGTTGACTCCTCATCAACGCCGGTTGATCTGCATGCAATCATTAAAAAAAAGATTCAAGTTCACAAGTTTCATTAGAAGAGAGACATTTGAAATCTCATTATAAAAACTTTAAAACAATACACATCCCGTCGCAAGATGACGAAGATGTGGCATGGTTTAAGTTCATGACAAGAACCAGTTTTGACTTTGAGATTAAATGTGGCATAAATATTTTATGAAAACTTCCTCATTAGGAAGATTTTAGTATGGTCCAGTGCCATCATATCACTTGACGCCATCTGTATCATGTACAACCGTTGTATTCATATTCATGAATATTTTATTTCTTTACTGGGCAAGGACAACAAATGAGATAAATTTTGTTATGGAAGAGTGAACTCAAGTTTAAGATCCTTGCAAGTAATTTCAAGTCATTCCTCAGTGGCAGTCGGCAGTCTAGAATTTGTTATGGAGGTGATCTTTAGCTATTTTTAGCTAAGCAGTGTACTTTCCTTTTCTGAATTTGTACACAAAAGTAAAAAAAATGCTTACGTCATAGTCAGTCATTATTACTCGAACTTGTTGCATTACACGACACGATGGTTTAGCGCAGGGTTGAAGATGAATGCACAAATTACTGACATGCAAAAAATATCATGGTTCTGTGTTACGATTTCGCATCAATCAGTCATGTCATATAAATGTGAAATCAAGTAAATGGAACCATTAACCTCTAACAGTAAGAGTCTAACTAACAATGTTTGTAAGCTTTGTTTACTTATATTTTCAGTCTACTCCTTATACAAGGCTTTATAAACATGAAGGCGTACAGTAAAATATTGGCAAAAAACTGTTTTACAGACAGTTGAATCCAACTGTGATTACTGCACCTTCACGTTTTTACGTTGAGATTGAGTTGCTGCAATATACCTACATTATTAATTTGATTTTTACAGCAATTAAAATCAAGACTTGATTCACATTTGGAAACAATCAGAAATGGAGTAAAATGGAGAGCATTTTAATGTAAAATTGCAAGATAAGGCTTTTATTATGCATTATCTGTAATGTTATTTCTTATTTATGGAAATTTTTCCGCGTACCCTGTCATCGAAGCAACAGTTAAACATCATTTACTTTTCCATGTTATCACGCTCACGTTTAGCTGAGCTGGATGTGCTTGCCGATTAAAAATAGATTACCTGAAATGTTCACATTAACAGGACCTGACAATTTGGACTCAAAATACCAGACTAATTGCCTGATGTATCTGCTTTATACATCTACATTCGATGGATTTACCATTTACCTTCATTCTCTTTTTCCTCGAAATAACAATAGTTTTTATAACGCTTGCATGTTGCATTTGTTTTCGTCTTTGATTCCATATTATCGTTAACTGTAACTTCCCAGCAATATTTCCTCAAATGTCGATAACGTTTCAATCAATATTTAACGCTGCTGACTATTACGTTTTAATATTAATATGAAATTAAGGCACTTTTGTGACAGGTATATTAGTATTACTATACCTGTGCACAGTACACCGATTTTAAAACAAAATGATGTTTTTGAGTAAACAGGCGTTGAGCCTTATAATCTCTTTATCGTTGCTTCATTGCTTATCTATCATCCATAAAAAATTCCCACTTGAATGGTGTCACCGTCACCCGATATATCTTATTTCCATCCACGTAACCCATCTGGTAATTTATGTTGTTTGACGAAGTAAATACGCAATTGGTAACAAGTCCATACAAAGTTAACATAATTTTGGCACCTCCCTGCTTTGTTAATTAAATAGCCTCACCCCACAGTCTTAATTACAGAATTTCTGGAAATTAAGATTTCTATTTTTCCCTTGGCTTCTTTTGTCAATGATGGGAAACGACATTTCCACCTCAAAAGCCGATACAATTGCTAGCTCTGATATTATTCCAAACTCTGCAAGTACAATGAGTAACTTACAAGAAGTGAATGCGACAGACTGCATGAGTCCGAGTGAGCCCGGGCAATCTCCAATTGACATTGACGTGTCAGGTTTTCTAACGGAGTTTGCTGGAATCACGATACAACCGGATGAGGACAATGTTGAAGACGCAACAGGAAGTAAATTTAATGTAACTGAGGAGGCAAGGAATGACAATGACACAAAGCAGGTGCAGGTTTTTCCAAGTAGTGAACTTCGAAATGGGAAGGTTATTGGGGAAGGAGGGTTTGGTCGGGTGCTTAGTGGTAAATTTAAATATGAGTTAAATTACAATAGCAATAGCACAATAGCTAAAGTTTACTAATCCAAACTTTTGTTTGTAGGAAATCTTCATGGAATCCCAGTCGCAATTAAGATTTTTCACGCTCCGATCCCAATCCAAGATATGCAAGGGCAGCTTAGGGAACTGACGCAATTAAAGCACAGAAATGTTGTGAATATTTTAGGAATTGTAAAGTCAGGTAAAAGAAGCAATTTTTTGCAAAAAGTATGACCGTTTTCCAAAATTGGATTAATATTAATAAAATTGCGCAGATGTCATAGATTGCCCCCAAATTGTACTGGAATTTATTCGAGAAGGGAATTTACTCCAGTATTTGACAAGACGAGAAAATTCACAAGATTTTGTAAGCAATTTTTAAAATAGAGCTGCATGATTGTAATCTACATGTCGTTATTATCTAAACTGGTGTCAATGCATTTAGACAATGCTGGGAAAATTAGCATATGATGTAGCAGATTCGTTAGAGTATCTCCACAGTAAAAATATCATTCATGGTAATCTTGCTGCTAGGAATATCCTAATTGAAAGAGTTTCCTGCAAGTACAAAATCTACCATAATGCTAAAATTTCCGATTATGGGGTTGTACGATGCGCGGAAGGTTCAGGTGGAAATTATATGAAGGTAATAAAATAGAGTATATTTTTTGTAGTTCTTGTTATGAAAGGTTGCTGAAGAATTTCATCCAAATAGGTTTCAAGTGGTCGGGTGGTGCCTGTTCGGTGGGTTCCTAAAGAACTCGTAGAGGATAACGCGTCCGCCACTGACTTCACTCCCTTTTCTGATGTCTGGAGTTTCGGTGTTTTGCTTTGGGAAATGTGGACTAAAGGAGCTGTGCCCTATGGGGCGTCGTATTCAAATTTGGTAGGGTTTTGTATAAAAATAATCTGCACATGTATCTGTTGGATTTTAATTTTTTGTTGGTTTTGATTAAAAAAGAGAGTCGTCCAGTTTTTAAAGGAGGGATTCTCCCCATTAAAAATTCATCGCCCGACTGGCTGTCCAGATCACGTGGTTAGTGTCATGGAAAGAATTTTCAGGACTGAGCCGAAGGAGCGACCGTCATTTTTTAATCTTAAAAATGAATTTAAATGCTTCCGCTCATACGGTTTACCAAACATTTGGGCTTCTGGTGTTCCCCCAATGTACTTGACAGGGGATAGCTCACAAAAACAGCGGAACAAAAATCACTCTGAGTCCCGAACACATATTGATCCAACTTTAACTGTTGGAGGCAGTGAGCAAGGTACCTCTACTGGAGGAAACGATGATGCTCAAGATGCCACCAAACCAAAACGTAAACGAGGTGGGAAGAAACACCGCAAGCGGAAGGAAACTGGCCCTGCAGATAAGGTTAAAATGATAGCTGAACCAATAGCTGCCGAATCAGGTTTAAAAATAGAGGAAGGTCCTCCTGTTCCTAAAAGTTTGCAGTTTTTCAAACCTGCTGAAAGTGTGACTCCACCTCAGCATAGCAAACCATGCAAAAAGAATAATAATAATCCGAAAGGTGGAAAATTTAACAAGATGAAAAATTTACCACCACGCTTCTCTCCAGCTAGTCCGCCATCAACGTCATATTTAGTCCCAGGAAGTTCCACCGCGGACATGATGATTCCACAAGCTCCACCTCCGTACACACCCACTCCAGCTCCAGCATATTCCCCGTCTTCTCCAGGAGCAGTGGGTGTTCCATATGGCATCGATTACTCTACTTCATACGGTGGTGCTGCAGGTGGACAACAATCTGGTACTTCTCCAGTTCCTGCACTAGGTCGTCGACCAGTCAACTCCCAACAGGATATGGACTATAGGGAGAAAATTGAACAGCTGGAAAGTCAAATTGAAGCTTTAAAAACGGAAAAGATTACCACTGACTTGTTAAAAAATTCTGCAGAGTTTGCCACTCTTATGCAGCAAATTACAGTTCAGCGGTTTAGTGCTTTAGGATCCCCTCAGGGACAAAGGAGTTTGCCTCATCAACAATTTACAGAAAGGAATCCTATTTACGATCGACCACCCAGCTATGACAGATCACTGAGATCGCATACAAATTACGATAGATCACAGCCATATGATAGATCTTTAGCTCCTGGTTACTTAAAACATGAGGGACAAACTGGCCACCGGAAACCGTTTAATAATAGTAGACGAGGACAGGGCACCAGTCACCAAGGTCGTGGTCGCGGGATGGATTCTTCCTCGGAACATTATCCGTATCCAGGAGGTTACCACCTAGCAGGCAGTAGATATTAGCTTCTGTCCAGTGAGGGTGGTGATTTTCCTTAAACCAATCGAAATGGCAACTTATATATATATACATAAATACTAGGAATACTGTACTCACATATAGTTGTGCGATAGTACCATAAGTGGTTCCTGTCAATCAACGAATCAACCATTTTTATGATTAGCCAATATATGTTGGTTTCGTGCATTGTACCGTGCAATAAGTTGGTTGGAAATTCGGCATCAGTAGAGGTTTTAGAGGTCTTTCACAACACGTAAAATCTCGACAGAGCAATTATAAGTTGTATTATTTATGGAAGTGTACAAGTATATTCGTGTCCAGCCTTTGTTGCAGATTTATATGATTCGAGCTTGATATAAGAATTCCGATTTATATAATATGGGTATTTACGTTTGCTTTATGTATTTATGATGATATTGATAGGATAAGAAAATCATAAAGTCAAATCCGCAAGCACGTGCACAGGAATGTCCTAAATAAAGGATGTGGCTGCGATCAAATATAATAATTACCATATATGCCAACCTGTTGATTTTTTAGCTATTTTACTGTACTATTCGTTGGTGTACAGAATTTTGTTAAAAGAACGGAATATACATCTCCCTTTAAAATTTGTTCGTTCGAGTATTAATTTACATTTGTTGCCAGTATATGAGTACAATGAGAGTATAATACGTGTCTCTTAAGTTTATCATGATAAACGACTTATAATTACACATAATTATAATTATCACGGCGCCTAAAAATGATTTTGGGTAGGTTAAAATGATTATATTGAAGCAATAGAATTTTTGTATACAGAAGATTTTCTTGTTAAATTTCTGCATGCATAAGTAATTCTTAGGAATCAATTTATAATGATTTTGAACTGTGAATAATTTTAAGGGTTGATATTATAGTCATATCATGCAGTTAGCAGCTACTTAAGTTCAGCCAAAATCCAGTTTATTAGGTGAATGTATTGCCATTTCTGCGATGCCACCATGACAAATACGGATTTACTGAACCAACTTGATAGAGTCGACTTATAAATTTGATGTAGATTACTCAAAGTTTATGAACAATAACAGATAAAAGCGAGTGTATGCATTACAAAATTTGAGTCATCCCAATCCCAAGATCAATAAAGAATCTTTCTGAGGTTTGCTTGCTTAATTATGTACTTTGATTATGTGGTTTTACCTTGTTTTATGAACTTTAAATATTATAAACCAATTTTAACTTAATACTTTTAGTAGCCGCAATTTAGGGTTACACCTGGCTATGTCACAAGAAGGAACAATTAATGGTACTTTAAATGTCAATAAAAACTAACTAAAATACAAAATGATATTTTCAGCTGTTGTAATTTTAATGTAACTGACTAGCTAGATGATTAATGATTTAAAACCTTCAATAATTCATCTAAAGTGGGACTCTCCCTTTCCCTAAAAAAATGGTCTATAGCATCTTCCTCAACACCATTTGAATAGATTCCCGACTCGAAGCATCCTCTCGAGCTCAAAAGGACTTTTTGCCGTTTGAACCATGTCGCGCCAAACAACGCACCAGTTACTATGACAATTGAAATTTACTGATGATAATTTTCCCCACATTAGTCCTTTCGAGCTGTGAATACCGAAGAACCATAATTAAGTAATATCCAGCCAGATCCAGCATGAAACAGTTTTTTAGTTGATTCAGTTCAGTCAGTTCAGTCAAGTTACCAAGAGCCTTTTGTTATATACTCACGGAGTAAAGTAAATGTGAACCCGATCGATACGTCATAAAGGAATTAGTACACGGATGATTAAATGCGATGAAGTTTTTCCTTCCATAAGCTAAGTATCTAATCTTAAGTTGATAATGATATGTTACCCATATTATGAGGAAGCTATATAGGGCATTTATTGACCTCACTCAAAGTAGGTTTATTTGCGTTATTTGCAAATGCTTGACTTCCAAAGAAATGAATATTAGCAAGAATTCGCAATGAAACTTTGGAACGTTTCTGCTTTCTCACATTTTCTGTGTGGACGGACACGCGATAAGAATAAATAAATAATGACATTCTCCTTTTTCTTCTGCTTTGTCTGATAGTTTCACGTATTTCTAAATTTACACACGTCATTCCTCTTCTTGATAAAATAAAAGATACATCAAGTCTTGAAAAGATAAAAGATATGCTGAATTCATATTGATATATTCAATGTGATAAATAATTTCATGATTCACAACATCAACTACAAAGAGTTTATTTATTCGACCCAAATACTCACCTCAATAAATTCCGATGTGAATGGACGCATGTGCCGTGGCTGTCACCGCATGACTTCTTTGTCAGCTTATCTAGTAAGTTCCAAAAGTATAAAACCTGGCGTTGTTTTAAAATTGTAATCAAAGTCGAACTCTACCTGTCTTTGAGAGAGATATTCATTAGATTGTTTTTAACGGAAAAATGAAGTATTTATTTCTAATCATTGCCATTTCTTCTCCTGCAGTGTGGGCTAATTTGGATATTAAGTTTCCAGATCCTTTGAAAATTAAAGATTTTTCAACCACTTATGACACCAACAAGTTAAAGGGGAACTTTAGCCTCAGGTATTAAACGATTCTGTGATTAGTAAAAATAAAATCCTTTTGAAATTTACTGTAATATTTTAATATTCGTTACTTTGTACTTGTTTTTCTCTCGCAGGAATGGACAAATCGTCGGTCTATCAACATTAGAGATTAACCCTCGTCTTCACTTTGCCTCAGATAGTATCATTGTTGGCTTGAATGTATCCTTGGATCGACTAGTTTTTACAGGGGAGTATGAAGTAGTTGAAGGTGAATTTTATGTCGATAATAAGATGCAGCAAGACCCACATGAATACTTGTTTTCTGGAAAAGGTGCTGTGAACGTTAGTCTGACAGATTTCGATGCTCAATTTGGTTTCAAGATTACAATAGATTCAAATGAAAAGTTTGAGTCAATTGAGGATTTCAAGGCTGATGTCAAGTTTGAAAGCGCTTATGTAAAGTTGGAAAATTTCCTGTTGAATTCTCAACTCGTCGACTGGGAAGTTATTAATGTAATTTTGAAACCAACTTTTGATTCTGCGTGGGAAGACCTCGTGCCCGATTTTCAGGATAGGGTTTTTAACCACCCTAAGTTCAATGCTGCTATGAAGGTAAGCATGATACGACGGAAAAAAGAGACAAAAAATTTCTATAGGTAATTGGGAGGTTGATGTGATGAATAGACAGTTGAATTGCGTTTGCTGATTTATATATTTTGCATATTTTTAGGAATCAAGCATCAGGGAGCGGTTAGGAGAAATGATTCGTTCCTATTTGTAACATCTTATGAGGATAACAGTCGTTTTTTATGTAATACATACAGAAAACTTTCATTATTACAATGTTTCTAGGAAACTTTTTTTGTATTCCCTATTCATGGAAATTGTTTTATGGATAAATCTTCAATAAATATTTGAACCTAGTTCTCGAAATCTTCTACTACATTGTTCTACTAAAGTAATCATTTAATATTTTATTTTATGCGCTTACGTGCGGTGCTCGATAATAAGTACATACAAAATCTACTTTATTTACAAACCATTCAATTCACAAAATATATGCCTTTGTTTTCATAGTATATTGATAATTTTTTGTTACTTCTAACCCTTTAAAAATATTTAATGCCCGAAATTCTGCCTTTAACAGAATATAATGTGCAGACCATTATTGCCAGAAATGCAATCTCTCATGCCATCTTGATCATCCTTTGACCAAGAGTAGACTGTTGGACAAACTCTTTTCATTGCTTTGGCATAATCCGTCCCGGGGTCGTCACGATTATTGTTCTTGCAAGCAACAGCTTTTCCACGATTTTTCACCTTATCATTTTCTGGACAGTCATGGTCAATATTGAAGTTGCAGCTGGCACTTTGACATTTGCCTCCAGCGCCATAATTGTATGGTTCCATTTTGATAGGAAGATTATACCCATCCACTTGACTGACGTCATACCAGGTTTTTCCATTGCCATCCCAGTGCATTTCAGCCAAACTTAAGTAGCCTTCTTGAGTCTCGCAGTTGTTGCCGCCTCCATCACAACCGTTTTGAGCCAAGACACGAGCCCTTGCTTCTCGGTTGACGGGGATCTTCCGTGACTGCCTTGGTTCCAATTTAAAGTTCCCTGAGTTAGTGTTTTCGCTTTTGACGAAAATACTCTGGGCACAGTTGTTGACTACGTTAAGCTCTTCAGCGTGGCATAAAAGGCAACTACTGAGGAGAGCTACGGATGTAAGGAGAATCTTCATGATGATATCTAAAGAAATGATAAAAATTTTCATTTAGAAACTCTATATTTATGCAGAGTTCATTTTAATATTTACTTTTATTAGGTCTGACGGCTGAATGGAAAAATTTGTCCAAGTTCCAAAACTGAAATGACTTAGCTTTTCAAAACCAGGCCAAGGTATTTATATCTTAGATGAAATGTACGTCAACAATCTACCAATCATTCATTTACCCTCTACATGTAAGGTAATGCAAAACCTCCGTTTAAAGTAGGTACGATATTATCGTGTAGAATCTGCGTATTCGAATCTAACCATTAGTCGTTGTAGATATTTACTAATTGCAAGTAAATTTATTCTGCGAAACAATACCTACTCCATTTCTTGCTACTCGTTTACTTTTTGCAAACCTTGAATTAAATTTTAGTCGGTCGGGAAAATGCATAATGCATTCACGCCTCCTTCATACTTTCGGGTACATTTGTAAAAGCAGAACGAGGTAAACCCAGATTTTTTTTCACGCTTGGCTTAATGTTTGGTTTCTAACCTGGTTATTTAGTCTAACACGGACTCGAGGAAATTAAGTTGCTATTTATTTTGGTTGTCTTTATGCCACACGTATGTATTTATTCAATTATAGTTTCCACTTGAGCAGTTTCCACAAGTTTCAGTTTTGATCAGCATTCATTGCATAAAATTTTGATGAAAGGGAAAAGTTTTAAAGAGGATCATCATCGGTATGGGTTGAGTTGAGCTGCTTGCGGAAGCATACCATTTCCAAGAAATGTGAATGTATTAAATGAGTAAGATCAACAGACCATGACGTGCAAGCCGGAGTTGGATAAAATGTTAATCAGAAATGGCATGAGTGCATCCTGAATTCCTGATGAAAGGAAAGTCATTTTGCAGTTTTTATTTTCATGAAGTACTTCACCTCTAAAAAATTGTTTTTGCATGCTAATCGTTAGGTAAGCAAAACATTTCTATGTAATCCCGGTAATTTGAAAATGTTAAGGTAATAGAAAGTTGAGAGGCATTGGTTACGTTAGAATTTAACTGCTCCTTGGAAATTGAAATGTAGGTTTTAAATCTCCTTCTCAAATATATTTTAAACTGACGATGAGCAATTAAGAACTAGGTAAACATTCTTTTCATTTCATTGGCAATTATCGCAGAATCCAGTTTAATCCTACAAAATTTCGCAATGACAGATGTCAGTATCAGATCTAAAGTTCAGTCTTAGAATGAGCATGTATTTCAACCTTAATTAAACTTTCGACTTCAACCTTGCAAACTTCATTTCCCAAGAACTTGATGCAATACCAATGAGACAGGCGAAAAAATAACTAAAATATTACATGTAGTGCACACGACGACACGACCCACACGACACGAGCCCAGCAAAAACCTACTATGGACTATGCACCCAACCCAAAAATGAAGCGATAAACGGGAAGGCATGTAGAAATTTTTTTGTCGTTTCATAAATGAACAGTGTTATACACAAAATCACTTTAATTGATAGGGTTTATGTTAAATGTAGAAAGGCAATATCCTTAATCTTAGATGCTTTTATTTGTATAAAATATGTCAACTTTATGATGACGCTTTCAGGCTTATCAGGCCAGGTCATAGAAAACATGACTGTCACTGCACTTGCCGAACCGGCGGGTTTTGAGCCAATGCCAATGTCTTTGGCTCACTTTGGAATACTTTGATAAAAACACAAATCAATTTCAATTATATCTGGGCACCGTCGCCATCCAAAACGATTGACGTCAATGGTGTCCTATAAAAATTGTCATTGGGCTCGTAGTTTATAACTAGTATCGTTAAATCCTTTACAGCAAACACTGCAAGGCAGCTCAATTTGGTAATCATAAAATATTTTAGTAACTAAAAAGTTTCAAAATGAAACTACTTCATATCTGCCTATTGATAGTTATCTGTATGGTCATAGTACAGCCTGTGCAGCCATGGAGGTTTCTCAGACGAGTGACAAGATTTTTTAGAAATTTAAATATTTGTTACGGGCGCATTTGTGTTTCGTATAAACGAGATGCGGGAGTTTCCCAGTTTCCAAAATCGTGTTTCTCTTCCGAACAAAACTCATCAACTGACTGGACAACTCCAATGAGAGAACTTTCTGATCCATTCATGATTTACAATAAAAATACATCATTTAACTATAGACATCTTCGAGGGAATATCTTGATCAGGTACAAATGTGTGAATTTATAAGACTTTGTACAACAAGAGTTTAGCGAGGAATTTATATTGCATATTTTCTCTCTCTCCAGAAATGCTACCTACACAGGGCTTCCAAACATCCAGTTACAATCGCAGTACTACTTGGAGCCTTCCAATTCAACAGAAAATGAACAGGATCTTATTGTCAACGTCAACATAACCGGGAACGGTCGGTTTTATGGAGATTTTCAAGTTCTGAGAAATGGCTTCGCAAATCTGAGTACCTTCGGGGAGCACACTTATGCTGGAAGGGGAGTTTTCAACATGTCACTGACTCAATTTTCTGCCCAGTTACGAACATCAGTTAGCATTGCTAACGAAACAGTGACCCTACTTCCAACTGGATATAACTTACAATTAAATACCTTCAAAGGGGGAATCACAATGGAAGGTTTGACTGTTGATGAACAAGTAGCCAATCCTGTGAACATTGCAGATGAAAACCTCAAGCCAATTTTGGAAGGAGTTTTAAGCCAAGATGAACAAATTTCATTCAGTTTATTGAACGATTTGCTGACGGTAATTGTTGTTGCCATTATAAATTATAAATTTAAGAAAAAATGTGCACAATTAAGATGGCATATATAGTACGTTGATATTTCTAAAATTATATTCTTGTTTTCAGTCCTGCCTTCCACGTTCTCAACAGTAGTTACTTGCTGACCGTCTATGCTTTTATTTTTCTTTTTCTCGTCCATCATCAGGTATATTCACCACGTGATTATATAAGTATGTGATATAAAAATATGACTTTGTGGAATAAAGTTTGAATACTATTAGTCCAATATATTAGCTTGAAACTTAATTGACTCAAAATATAAAATTGCTTTCATTTTGTCTACCAAAAA
>JAHZNA010001274.1:0-15951 GCA_027743935.1 Sinodicranocentrus sp. ZH6
CCGCATCTATTTCTGTGGTGTGAAAAACTGTGCTGTACTATTTTAAACTACTAATGTAATTAATCTTGACATTTAACCTACTATCATTAAGAAAATAGAACACACAACTCTTTTCATACTACAGAGAGAGGAACGCAACTCAAATGAAAGAGAACTCGATATGAAAATATGAAACAATATCATGAATGATTATGGGTAGAATCTCGTCGGGATTAATCAGTGATCTTAAGTTAGCAAAATTAAAAAGAATGAATATTAAATAAACGATCGAAGTGAAGATCTCAATTATTTACTTACACGCTCCCGGAGCGAAATGAAATAATATCTTTACTACGACTGTATAAAGAAACAAACGAAATACAAACAACAAAATGACTAGTAGCTTGATTTCTAAAATCAACTACTAGAAAATATATCAGAAATATCAAACTACTCGGAAACTTATACTAATCTAGGAAATTATGTCTCAAGAGCTAGTTACAACATGAGACTCCAGCGGATCACTTCTGATCTCAGACTAACTAAATTTAGAGCACGCATCTCACAAGTACTTCTAAAAACAAGCTTTGCCTCGAGACAAATCGAGCAGTCTGAAGTACACGCTAAAGCTATTACATGAGCGGAAAGTGAGAGACAGATGCGTTCACATACAATGTGATTGAACTTATCAACGAATCTGTACTTAAAACTATTACTACTGACTTACTTAGTACATGAACATACAGTGTATCTTGTACGCACAATGAAGTACACACAACAATGAACTAACAAATAACATACTAACAGTATAGCCAAAATTCATACCACCGTATTTACGGTATTTACTTTAGATATTATTAAGCGTTCAAGACAATAAGCTAGGATAAATAAGTGACCATCCAGCGAAGTGCTGACTCTGTATTTGGGTATTTGTACCTTCTTACTTAGCTCAAAATTTGCTTATCTCTTCTTATTCAAAAAATTATATATTCAAATTAGGTATAATTCTCATTCACTATACATGAATACTGGGATAGACTGCATTAATTAGATTTGATTGAGCGGCGGAGCTGGTGCTAGTCACCAGTTCTACCCACATACATACATACATGCATCCAAAGTAATTCCAACTAAAGTTTTCGTTCTTGAAATATGATAAAGTTTGAATTTCTTGTTCATTTTACCAACAAATGAAAAAGGTAGCCAATGGGAAATATTATTTGATGGTTGTGGTATTAAATGTGTCATGAACATAGGTTTACATATTTAATCTTAAAATCCATCGTAAAACATAACAATGCAAACTTATGGTGCACTTATTTCAGGTGGTGTTCTGGCAAATTGCTCAACCAAAAGTTTTCGAGTAAATTATCACATGAAGTCAGATGTATCGGGTTTCTGATTTTGAAGTCAAAAGTTTTTACTTTCCCAAATGAGTTTACAAGTTTACAGAAAACGGAGTTCAGATTCAAGATCTACGTTGCAAAGTTGACCAGACCTGATATCTCACTTGCCACACCTAAAACGTTTTCTTCACTTCATTCGATTTTAATGAAAAAGTCAACTTCCTCTAATTTATTCAAACCCGAATGCATGAATTGACTGTTACGTCAGAAGATAGAATCACGATAGTGTATGCAAGATTTTTCCAAATGCACAGTACAATATTTTTGGACCCATATATCGAAGAAATGAATTAAGATTTTTTGATCATCGTCGAACCTTCTGAGTTCTGAGGTAGGACCATCGTAACATTACAAAATCAAGTTAAGAAAGAATTTCTGATAAATAGTTCAAAAGAGTCTCCCAAATTGAGTTTTTGCTTTGGTGTGATTTATTAAATTCATACGGCTATTTATTCTGAATGCTTTAATTGGGATGTCTAATGCTTGCTAATTAGCAGGCTTTAGTTGACGTTGACAATAATTCTCCTTGCAAATCCAACACTCGATACAATTCACCATTTCAAATCAGATTGTCGGACCAGTCTTCATAAAATACATCCAGTCAGCTATAGATATGTAACGTGGACGTAACGTCAGCTATTGAATATGTGTTTACGTATAAATAGAACAAACCATGGCAATCTTGATAAAAAATCTTTTGGTGATTGAGTTCCTTCAATTTTTACTCATTTTAGTGAGCTCATTAAAAACCATACAATTATTTAATTCGCAAATTATTTTGCCAACTCCTGCAAAATTCACAATAATACTTGAATCCGCCACTTACAACAGAGTTGTACTTCAAAAATATATCTCGGAAGGATGGTGTCTTCGACAAATCACTTATTCTGGAAACTTAACTATTCCATTTGGGGAGTTCAGAAGAAACTCGAGATTTTCTGTAGGCTTCAACCTTTTCATATATTTCTCTGCCAGTAAAGAAAACAAAATTTTCGAAAATTTTCATCCCCACACAATAAGCGTCCATCTTTCCGACAAAATTGCTCAACACAACACACCTCATTTGATAAACATCCCGGAAAATCCAATAGCGTCTCACAAATCCCGATTTTCAAACAGAAATGGTGCTCTCATTACAATCATCACCAAAGCAAGGTTTTCGTGGAGCATGAGCTTTCCTTTAGGCTATATTTACCAACCTTGGAAATGTTGGCAGACAGGAAGGAAATGGGTCAAGGATAATTATCACTTTTGCGATTACTACGTCATGTTTGGTCAATATATTTCTGAGGCACATAATACTTCCCTTAAAGTTTTAGACATTTTGTCAAGCCTACGCATTTCGAAATCACTAGCACACCAGAATAATGAAACAATCACCATAAAACAATTGAAAAATATCAAGGTAATAAAATCCACATCGACAGGAATGGCACATGCACAAAATACAGTACAAAAGTTGAATTACTGCCTTTGCGGGAACGAAACAGATGCCTTAACTTTAAAAATTAGCGTGTGGACAATACCATTTTCGAACACTGTTTGGAGTATAGTGGTAGTTGGATGTGTACTCCATTTCGGAACATCAAAATTGGCCAAATTTTCAAACGGATCAAAACTGTGGAAACGACTTTGGAAATTGAAGGAACTCCTTCAAATAGTAAAACTGAAATCCTTGTATGGTGTCAGTGTAATTTCTATTTTTGCACTCATTGGATCCTTTTACATGAACGAAATGACTAGCCTAGTCACCGTGCCGGAACATTTGAAAGAGTTTCAAACAGTTAAAGAAGTTCTTGACAGTGGAAGGAAGATTCTTGCACAAGGTGGAGCTAGGGCACCAAGACTGTTTTATAATTTTACACTCCGCTTTCCAACTTACTTTGAGCAGATTTACGACTCCTTTCATTTAGTCGATAAGCCTTTTGATGAAATGAATTTGAATCCTACTGGATTTGCGTACAGTTACAGTCTTTTGGGAAAAGTTGCAAGCCTGGAATTTACTCGACGGTTACAATGTGCTATAGGCCAGTGTCACGTATTACCTGAGACGTTTAACAGTTTTGAAAATTATTGGCTTTTTAAAACAAAAGATGCATACTGGATGGAGAAAACTACGGGAAGAGGGTTTTCAGCGGGGCTTTACGATAAGTGGGATGATTGGGCAACGTATTCTTTCGCACTGAAATATTTTAAAAGGACAAGTGACCGAAAAGAAAATTCTCCAGATGTTGTAAATTTTAGTAAAGTATTTGTCATTTTGACAATATTTGTTGTGATGATGGGACTATCACTATTGCTCGCTTTAATGGAAATATGCGTTGCACTCTTTGCGTTTAGATTTTGTATAGCTAAATACTTAAAAAATATAAAATGAAAATGGGTATACAAATTTAACTATCAATAAAGTTGGGTTAATTTAAAGTCAAAACGTAAACGTAGTTTTTCTTACTAAAGATGTCATTTAATGAAACAATTTATTATAATTTATTGTTAACACACCGTTCTTCATGCAAATAATGGCATTCTGCTAAACACTTGCATTTTATCAAAAGTAAATTATCCTTTCCTCATATTTGATTGTTAGGTTTTAAATAAATCAGCACATTGTCACAGAGCGTGCGTTTAGGGGTTTGAAGTTTTACATTATTTTTATACAATATCAATAAAAATTTATAACTAACCTTGTTTTATTTAATATACTACTTATTAAAATATTTTAATTTTAACCCGCAGATTTATTTCATAGAAAGGCACGTTTTTATATCACTGCATGTCACGCTTTCATTAATAAATTTTCATGCTCTCTCTACAGACTTCTCAACTCTACATGGATTTTTGTACACAGATCATGAATCTCACTAATTAATTAAACAAGCTTGATAGTAAATGAGTTCTGGGCGCTCAACGTGTTTCAAGGATCTGGGTAGGACCATCTCTGAGGGGCGTAGACTGAGCGGGCTTTTATTGAGGGCAGTTAATCAATGTGGGGACCTTCAGCATTTCCCCTTAGCATAAACACCAAAACTGACGAATTTAATTTTGAATTGCCTTTATCAAGGGAAAACTTTCATAATAGCCGAAAAATCAATCAAATAGCTTTTACAGAAAAAAGTTTTGCATGAACCCCTTCATTCAGAATAAATTGAAGAAAAGTTTCCGCTAATTAGGGTGAGATGATTATGCATGTATGCGAAACCGGCATTTAGCTTTGTTACAAAAGTTACAAAACACTTGACAAATTTACAAATTGAGAAAAGTTTTTTTTAGAGCACATGTAATTAGCTTTTTAGTTAAACCCCCTCTTATATATATGCATGCCTACATGACATGTTATATAACACGTATTGATGTTGAGCCGCAACAAATGCTGTGAAGGGCGACACTAAAAACGAAGATCATAATTAATTCACCCGCATATGTATTATTTTTGTGAGGTTTTTAAGTAAACTTTTTGTGCATGATAAATGATGGCCAAAGAAATGTTTAGTGGGTTTTTTAATACTTGAAAAAATTGAAATTCAGTTGAAAGTTGTGCAGAATTATAGGGCGTGCACAAAATTGCTCTTATTTTCCACCTATTACTCATCTGCACAGGAATTGATCGGTTTTTAAGTGTCAGGTTTTTGTGAAATTCGAGAACAAAAAGTTCACGATCAGTATTTCTCCAGACAATAGACTAGTTTTTGCCTTGTCCTCGTCAGTAGTTTTCCTTTCATAATGGCAAACAAATATTTCTTTCATATTTTACCCCTTATATCATTAACCCTTGGTGGGGAGGGGAACAATCTTGCAAATAACTTTCTGGAAACGTATTTCCCATCAATTTTCCTTTCTCCAGAAAAATTCACTTTGTATTTCTATTCAAGTCAAGTATTCCAGCCCCCAATGTCCCCAACAAGTCCAAAAGTTTCTCCAGCACAAATAATCTTTTCTTCAGAGTCCTCACAGATAGTTTCCCCTTGTCCAGGAAAACTCGCTCAACCGACTAACATCATTTTCAGTGAACATTCCTCCATCTCGGAAGAAAGTATTGAAGTATTCAATGTCTTCAAAGACTTCGCCCTTTACCCGCATTCGATCTTCATTCTCTTATGGAAGCCTAACCTAGAAAAAAATAAAGAACCACACCTTCCTCCAGAGATTGAAGATTTACCGGCAACCAAGATACTACTCATTTCAACAGCAACTCCAAAATTTCTCCTGTTTTGCAACAATTACTGCCTCCAGCAGTACCAAGAGTTGACTCAAATCTCTTCACTAGAGCTTATGGATCCTTTACATTTTCACAAAAAGCAGTTCTTCTCCGCCAACGGAAAAACCATGCTTTCCCTCTTCATCTCCAAAAATTCCCCGTCAAGCTTCACAAGTTGTTTGAAAAGTGTCGGTCGCTTTTCTTTGTTGGATTGTAACTCCGCAATTCTTTTTCACTTGTATGTCGCTTCAATGCATAATATTTCTTTGATTTTTGACAACATGTTTCAGCCCTCGCAATCTTACGTGAATTACTCCGGAGAATCAATTGAAAGTCCAACAGCTTTTCTATACTTTTCCGAGCTGCAGGAGAAACAAGGCGTGATAAAGTATTGGGGAAATTTTGGAGCCCAGCTCGTGTATTGTGACCTTTCTGCTAAAAGCAGATTCAAATACTTTGATCATTCTCCTTGGACACGTCCATTTGCAGCAGAGGTATGGATCATCCTTGCTCTAACTTGGCTTCTATTAGGGATAACATTTACCCTCCTCAAAAGACCTAAGCTTGAAGATTATCTGATGATATTCATCTCCGAAATGGCGACACTCTTTTTCTTTGGAATTCGAGCTTCATTAAAATTCCCTCGTGGAAAAGGCAAAAAATACTTGATTGTTGACACCTTCGGAATTTTTACTTGGTCCCAATATGACAACGAAATGACAAGCTTGGTCACTGTCTCAGACAGTCTAAAACGGATCCAAAATTTGGGGGAACTTATTTCCTCAGGGTATAAGATTCTTTGGGCTAAATCCGAATCTAATCCAACGACAAGGCTTTCTGAAGACTTCAAATATTCTGGAGTTTCTCACAAATTTCAAAACAGCTTTAAGGAGGTTTCAGCATCTACAAATCCTTTGGCTCTAATGACAGCCTCTAAACATGATTCAAAGCTTGCTCTTATTTATCAAGATAATTACAGCTTTCTCCAGTCACTCATTCTCCGGCACTTCATTGTCCAAGCTGGGTTTCCAAATGCAGAGTGTTTTGTTATACCTCAAAAATTAGATGTAAGGTCATATTTCTGGATCATTTCTTCAATGAATAGATTCTGGATTATACAAACTGTAGCTCATTTGATAGAAGCTGGACTCAATGAAAAAATTGAAATATGGTCAACTTTTGCTTTGGAGATGGAGCAAAAGTCAAACATGAAAGTTTCACAATTTTCTAGAAGCGCTCCAGATGTCATTGATTTTGCAAAGCTCACAATTATAATGACTATTGCAGCATCCTTCTATGGCCTTGCTGTATTAGTCTTTTTGTTTGAGGTTGTGGCTTTTCAGTTAAAAAACCGATCTACGCCACAACCAAAAATGATCGTGGTTTCTGGGGTTGAAAAAAGGTTTATTGGTTCATTATTTATGTATTTATTCACAACTGGACATCATACTTAAAAAACAGATCCGCGGCTTATCCTAGTAAAGATTTAAAATTACATTAATGAAGAAAAAACTTATCCTTAAACATTTTATTCTTGTAAATAAACTGCATCTTGAGCATGAGCCGTTATTGTGAAAGCCTGGACGAGAAAGTAGATCAGTTGATATCCAACAGGGAACGCATTAATGGCATTTTTGAACTGGAAAATGTTATTATCGCCTTCTCCTCATCATCGCCTTCAAACCTGTTTGTGCCCACCAGGAGTTAAGATAAAACATAGACAGATAGGATCCCTTTCAGGGTTCACGTAACATCTTATTTTTTGACAAAATATTTTTCCCTGTTTCTACCTGCCTGTCTTTTGTGAATCCCATATCAGATATTTGGGTCACCCTTCACAAGTTTTCACCATTCCAGCGGTCATAAAATTGGTCACACAATGTGGCACTGGTCTAGTATTGTTTTAGTTGATATTAGTCAAAAAAAAGTTGTCGATAAAATCAACCAAGCATTTTCCTTTAAAAAGCAATGCGGACTTTATACTGTCAACATGTTTTCAGTGGTCCGAGTGTGAGTTTGAAATGTTGATGATTGATTGCAATTAGTTAGTGCATGGTAATAAATTAAATGCAAACACAAACTCCGCGGAGGTAAATATTATGTAAGTGGCAAAAACGTGTAGATGTTTCCCATTTAAAACAACCTCTGTATAGTGTTATCTTGCTTCACACCAGAGATGTTCAACAGACCACGCACCTCCCCAAAGTCTCGTGGACTTTGGCCATTAAAGAATAGTTTAATATCGTAATTTGTTGGAAGGAATGTAATCGAGTTTTCTTCACTCACGGAGCTCTTCACGACTAAAATAAAAGCTACAAAGAAGAGGAGATAAAATGCATTGTTACTTGGCTGAATTGAATCCACTTCAAACGAAAGTGCGCATGGGGCTGTTTTTGAGGGTATTTATACTTTCATGAGATTATTGCAAGTTGTGCTGGAAAAAAGAAAAGCTGCAAGGTAGATTTTGTGTTAGTAGAATCATTATTGTTTTGTCATCATTTAGGATAATTTATTTCCCAAGCAATAAAGGCACATTTTATATGATAATGTATTGCATATTGCATCAACATGCGATAATATTGGGATGAATATTTATGCTATGTCTAGCTACAAAAAGGTGAGTATATGAATGCATAATATATTAGGCAATGGTATGCTTCTGGAGGAATTCAAATGGGTTACTGCAGTTACTGGTCCGATGCAAGATTTCTCTTTGATAATTCTTGGAAACTAGATATTTGCATAGCTTTTTGCAACAATGACGACAAGGAATAACTAATTAGGTTAGAGACTGTGATTATAAATATTTAATTATTTCCAAGAATGCGATTGTACGTTCAGGAGGATTTAGGGCATTTTGAATCAACAATTACGACAAGAAAATTATCGATAACAGTCCGATTTTATTACTAGGTGAGGTTTAGTAAATATTCTTTCATGGAATTGCTGAATCCCAGGTGAACCGCGTGTTTTCCCCGTAACACAATCGTCCTCTTGTTAACAGCATTTACAGTGATAAAAATAAGCAAGTTAATATGTTATGAGAATGACGTATATGCCCCTGTACACGAATATTGATATCAATGTATTTTTCAACTACCTCGAATATCACTCGTACTGTCATACCACATANGCATTTACAGTGATAAAAATAAGCAAGTTAATATGTTATGAGAATGACGTATATGCCCCTGTACACGAATATTGATATCAATGTATTTTTCAACTACCTCGAATATCACTCGTACTGTCATACCACATATTCACTTCGCATATATACCACAAAGCACAACAGAAATGGTCGTGTCGTATCTCTAATATACCAAATATCCATGGTAAAGCTTACCTGAATATTACATAATTTATACACTTGAATTGTTTAATGTAAACAAAAACAAGTTTATCTTGGTGATGTTGGATTGGGAACAACTGCTTTTGCAGACAAAAATATAAAAATGTTAATCCAAAGGAAATGTAGGTCGCAAAGCTGTTAATGGAATTCTGAATATACGTAGAGGTTTTAATACATTTATGCTTTCCAGTTTCAGAAATTTAGATAGGATTCAAATATTAATATGTTTTTCGGACAAAGTCATTCATTTGTTGAGATTTCGTAAAATATACAATTCAAAATCTGCATCCGCTAATTGGCTGGACAGGTAGCATTTTCCTGTCCGGGTGCTCATTTATAACAATATGTCCATAAGCTCAACGCCTTTTAATGTGCGATTAAAGAATAAAACTTGAATACAGAATAAATCAACTTTGTTCTTAGTAAGCTTTCGAATTTCATTTCAGACATGATTAAATCTGAAACTTTTAACGCTACTGTTAAAATGGTAAAAATGAACTAGCTTTCTTGAAGCATAAAGAGAAGAAACATTACACGTAAACCAGTAGTTTTGACATGTTTACCTTATGTAACCCAAATTTTCCTGTGATCCAAAATGGATAAAATGATGAGACAATTTTATATCTTGTAAACTTCGCATGTATCCTTATATCTTTGTATATGTCCGTTCGTCATCCATTCCCCACAAAAATGATTCGCATTTTATTATTTTATCATTAAATCCTTTATAACTACTAAACTAGTCCACCAAACGCAATATAAATAGAGAGAAACCTCAGCAAAAAAAATCATTATTAGTAAACCATCCCAGTTTTTTAAAGTAGCCTTTGAAACAGTCAGCATCATTCACTCATAATGAATTATTTTGCAATATCGTTAACATTGATACTGGCAGTTTCCCTAGTGGTGACTCCCATTGAAGTCAATTTGGGTAAATTTAATACTACATAGATGATTATATTTAACGGTAATTATTTTATAATAATTTATTTTCAGACGGAACAACCTTTCAGCTTTCACTCGTTGGATGGGTTGACGGAAAAAGTTATTTTGCCGATGGAAATACAACTTTGGTAAGCTTGTCTTTTAAATTGACCTAAAAAATTTCGAAAATTGCTTATTCCAAAAAAAATCCATTGTTTTAGTCGTGGTTCAGAGCCCTCGAAGTTTGTGAATCAGTTAATATGCGCCTTGCAACTATAACTACTCTTGATCAACGAAGTTTTCTTGCTAGGGTCAGTAGCAACCAGACGCTTTCTGGATGTAAGTCAATTTATTATTATTTACTGTACACTTGTAGACTTATCCACCTCAAGAATATTAATACAAACTATTTTTACAGTGTTTTGGGTCGCAGGCCAGGATAGATACAGTTCTGATCAATTTTTCTGGAGAGGACTTGAAAGCAATGAAAACAGCTTAAATTCCTCCTGGATCAATATCGACTTTTCAGCCGTGGCTTATACATATATGCAATGTCTTTCATTTAATGCAACAAATGACGGATATAATCGATTTCTTGCTCAGCTTTGCGAAGATAGTAGGCGTACGGGCGTTCTTTGTGAAAATGTACTTTAATCCCGAAAAAACTGATTATTTTTGTCTCCACTTATGTAACTGTTTTAGCTAAATGTTTATGTCATGTATGAAGTATGACATGTCATCTCACATGAAGTATATGGAAATGAATTCTCCAAATAAAATTAACAATTCTATTGTAAAATCTTCTCAGCGAGTCTGAATCGTCCAAATTTACCGCACTAGCCAGCATCGGTAGCAATGAAGATCTAAATAAAAATCATTACAATTGTAAAGTATAATTACTTTTTAATTCATCTCCTCTCCGACATAGCTTACCCTTCTCTTCGTTTTGAAACGACCATCTTGTACCCTTCCAGAGTTGAGATCATTCCAAGGATGTGATGTTGATGAACATTTGAGCACTCTACGCAATTCGTACAAAAGTCTACTTTAGTCGGGCAAAGAAGGCAAGTATAACATTGACGCAAAATAGGGCTGCAACCACAATTTAGGCATTGGACTGGGAAAACTTTGATGGTATTTGTTTCGTTTTCAACTTTCCTTTCAACCTCTGGAAAAAAAATTGCACATTCATCTATCCAGTCATATCATATAATGTTCCATATTTTAGTAAAACATACCTTCGCCTTTAAACAAAATGGCGTCCCACTTGAGACGCCTGTTTTTATACAAAATTGACACATAGTTTTGCTTTAAATTGCTGTCCAAAAGAGCCAGCACATGATGTAGATGTATCCCATAGAGTCTGCATGCTTGACACATTATAACTGGACATTGCATACATTTGTACCAAATATTTGAAGAACAAACACCGTAATTCAGTGTGTCCAAACATGTTCCACATTTCTTCGGAAACATGGCACAACTAGGATCTTGAAAAGGAATTTAAGGAAAATGTAAATTACAAAACTGACTTCAAACATATTTTCATAAACTAACGTTTCATACCCTTCATGTCATACAGGTCATTTAGTATGTCTAGTTGAATAGGAGGACTATAATTTCCTCCTTTAGCCAGTGATCCATTTTCAACTGCTATTTTGATTTGTATACCTTTTTGAAAGTCAAATACGCTAATCGGAATTTTATAGATTGGGTTGACCAGAAGTAATTCAGTTCTTCCAACAAATTCAAATGCTTTTGAGTCAATCTTCCAATTCAAGTCTAACCCCTGAGAAAAGTTTTTTTTATAAATCTGGCTATGTTGGATTTTTTAAAGACTTGACAAAACTGTTGAAAACTTACTTCGTTGGAATTGGATTTAAACTTAAATCCAATGCTGTGCATTGTATCCAATTTTTTAAAAGGATCCTCCAACAAACTGCATCCGATCCAAATGCTCTCAGTATACGAATCAAATCGAAACACGACAAGAAACTTTGGAGCTGTCTTATCCCGCCCAATTTTAAGAATAACTGGAGTCCAAAAAACATCCAATGCCGTGTTTCTTTTTGCGATCATAAGATGTCCAAGGTTAATGCCCAGGTGTGAGTTTTCATGTACAAGGACCATATGCTTAGTTTGTAAATGTGAAAGAAACTCCGATGGCTGGAGTAAATTAGTTTTAAACGAACAGTTGTATCCAATATCAGAGCAAAGTGTCCGTTTTCGACAACTAAAGGTAAATTACGACAATTTTTTACATAATAAAATTAAGGTCTGGTTTGAAAACAAAAGTAGATTTTAATACAACACTAAGCTTACGGGAAATCACAAGTTTTCTCGTGTTTTTGAATCCCTGTTTTCGTTCCCATTTCTTCACACCCAAGCTCACGGTATCGACATGGAATTTTGTATAAAGACAAAAGAGACTCTAAAGCACGACTTCTAATATTTCCCAGAGGAATTCTACACTGTGGACAATTGGTTATTTTCTGGTGACACTGGTCACACAAAAAGTGACCATCTTTGCACTGATAAATGTGACCTTTTGGAGTTTCAAAACAAACGGGACAGTCAAAAAATTCATCCGGAGGGGGAATAGCTGCTTCACCCATTTTCAAAAAGTTTAAGATTAATGTTACTAAAAACTCTTTCCAGCAAGAAGGACGAGAGAGAAGTGAGGTATTTTAGTATAAATTGTGTTCACTTCGCTTTCTTTCTTGAAATAGCTTGCCTGTGTATAAATCCCAAATGTATGCTTACAATGCAAATCCAATATTAAATTCTCACAATATCCTTCCCAAAAAAATGATGTGAGTCAACCGTGAATAAAAATAGAAGCTTGTCAGGAGACAAACAATGGATTATTTATAATCCTTTACTTCAAACCATTCTAATTCCGAATCAAAAGTATCTAAAAATCGCCTTCATTTGAATGTATATAAAACATATATTTGACAATGCATGCATACTTAAAAAGGAACTACACATTTGGATTTGATGCATGTCATACACATAAAGAATTATGAAGCTTACCATAGCATGTGCATGTAAGTATACAATTTGTATAATGGAGAAGTAGCTGCAGTAGCAAACAGGACAAACATATTTCCTGTTTACTACGACTAAAAAATGCTTTCGTGCAGACACGATATGTATGCTATGATTATATTTAGTTGCATGGAATTGAATATAATTCCGCCAACATCATAGCGTGCAAACATCCTTGAATAATTTTCTCGGCATATTCAACATTGCTATTCTGGAATGGAATACAACAGGTAATACTTTTTTAAAATAGTGGTCATGTAATAAAATTTACAATTACTTTTGAGGATCTTACTAAAATCATGTCCTTAAAATCGAAAAATGTATTCTGTAAAAAGGATTCTTCGTGATTCTGACTTTAAGTAATTTATACGCCTACGCAAAGCCAAAAATGAACATTGAAAGGTATGCATCATTATTTGTTACACATGAAGCTGATCATAAACTTGTGGAAAACGAAGTGATACTACAGAAAACAGATTACCAAAGCCAGAAAAATACACTAAATGTATACATTTTATGAGTGTTAATATGAGAGCTCAAAGTGATTTTTATACTTGAAGAATAATTTTTTCACATAATGTGGAAAGCGGAAATGCCATTTCCAGAATGACAATCCACTGCCAGTAGAATTTCTTAGGATTTTGGCTTAAGGATAGGAAAAATTACAAAAAACAATTAAACCATTTTTTATTGAATAAATGAATGAATGATATTATTATTTACAAAAATCCTACATCTATATTTGTTATCTTTGCATTAAACTTATATTATGTGTGAAGATTTATGAAGAAAAGGAACCTCGGATTTCGTTCAAAGTTTGAATATGCTTTAAAATGATTGGTATTAAATTAGTTCCCTACATTCTGACCACAGTAACCCATAAATGATATCCGACTTCAATAGTGTAATAACGTCATTACTGAAATTTAGGTTATTAATACGCCACTTTATAAACATAGTTACTTTGGATTACTCATTTCCTTATCTTCTTTACTAGATATCATATGCTCGTTGTCAATCCTTAAATGCTCTTGCATCAAATAATTGTTTGTGGTTTTTCATATTCCGCTTATTCATTCGGTTTCATTTTGCATTTGACCGCAGTTTGCCGAAGCTCTTTTACATTCTTACTAAGTGCCGTTTTTGGAATAATGTTTCTAATTGTAAGCCATAACGAAATACGTCAATTATAAACCCACACAGAGAATGAAATAACAATACAATACTCACAGGATGCAATAATTCGCCATATACTACAACATGTTCCGCCACACTTCTCATTTATTTGCAGTTCATATTGAAATCTGTCACAGTCGCATTTTCGTATCCGGAATTCCAGTGTTGTGCCGTGTGAAAAGTTTAAATTCAAAATGAATTACTCAAAAAAGATCACTACAAGTTTACCTTCTTTGATGTGTGTTTTCTTAAATCCTGCTCCCACAAAAGTGGAGTGTTCCACAGTCAATGATAATCCAAATTGCATTTATTGCGATCACTTTGGAACATTTATGATAAGCGGAGACCTTCGTCTGTTACCATCTCGAATTATGTTTTCAATCATTGTTATCATGGGAATTTGTGGGATTTTTATGAACACATTGATCGTCACGATTTTGGGAAGGCTGAGATTCAGACAGTCATTTGATATTCTTTTACTTGCTCTTGCCGTGCTTGACCTAGTTGCATGTTTCTTTTCAGTGGTTGCTGCTATATCAATTGTTGTCATCTTTGGTATGGTTACTCAAGATAGAAATATTTAACAAAAGAGAAGTCAGTTTACAAAGTATAATTCATTTTATTTTTTATAGAAAACTGGAGCCGAAATTACTTTGCCTTTGTGATGTTTACTGTTGGGGCATTAGGATATTTATTTGGTAACTTTTTTAACATTGTAAACCATTCTGACAAGTGTCATCCCAACATTTCAATTTTATTTATATTTCAGGAAGATCTGGCTCAGCCTTTATGACAGTGTTAATCGCTTTTGAGCGTTATATGGCCATTGCATTTCCATTTCAAAAGGCAAATATATTCACCCCAAAACGAGCCCTTTTTATGGGAATCGGCTCTTGTTTGTTGTCAGTGCTTTTGTCAATTCCAAGATTTGGAGGGATGTACGTTTCAGATAATTCAATTGGAAAAGGAATAAGTACCATTGAGGAGCTAGACGTTCTCATTTATAGAACCAATCTAGGATTATTTTTCTATACGAATTTCAAAAACGTGCATGACCTAATTGACATATTTTTACCCCTGATCCTCCTCATTGGACTCACAACAATGACATATTTAAAGGTTAGTTTATTTTATCATAAAAACTAGAGAAACATTTGTGAAGCCAAATTTGTCATTTTTTTATATTTGTAGACACGAGCGTATTCTATTCGTCGTCATCAGCTAGATAAAAATCAAAAGAAGGAGTTGAATGGAGGCAGAATTTTTCTTCCTATTGTGCTCGTGTTGTTTCTTAGTAATCTTGTAGTTTCGGTTTTATTTCCTCTTTCTTTTTTGAATAATATCATTTACCGGGAAGCACTACTCTTGCCGCTTGTCTCTAGCGTTTTAAATGCTTCAGCAAATTTGCCAATTTATTTTCTAAAGTCTTCAGGCTTTCGTAAAGAAGCAAAAAATCTGGTGACCTCATGGCTGGGAAAACTTATGGGGAAAGATGCTTATTCCCATTCCGACCCATCTGTATGGTATATTACTAGTGAGAAAGGCAGTTCAACTGCTACAAGCGATTTGTTTTCGTGATATAATATGAAATTTGTAAAAAAAACTTTTAAAACAATTAATTTAGAATATACAACATAAAGTTTGCTTGGCTTAAATCTAAACGCACACGCACAGCAATAAATTTTGAATGCATCAAAATAGATTAAAAATTGAAGTGATGAAAACAATAAATATATATTCAGATTGGTATGACTCGTCTCGTGAGATTTTAAATCACTCTTGAAATCTTTCATCTCTCTTCATAGCCTCTGCCAAATCCGGTTTACCTAAAATACTCAAATTCATTTTTTATTTAAGTAGTACAAGTA
>JAHZNA010001275.1:0-15615 GCA_027743935.1 Sinodicranocentrus sp. ZH6
CCATTGAACTTGAACTTGATCTCAATTTCCACTGTAAATAATATTACGTCTTTCACAAACCACTCTCATCTTCCATGATATGCTAATCATATCACTTGCCAACATATTCCTATTATACTCAAAGAAAAAAATCCTTTCACAATTTTTTTCCACCTGTTATTCAGCTCATCTTCATTTTTTATTATCTATTATCCACTGTCAAAACTCGCGAAAGGGGGTTGCTCCACAAAAATGTCCATGTCCTGTAATAGACCAGGTATCATCTTCTTTTTTCACTGGAAAGAAAAACAAGTAGTGAGAAAACGGACTACGTCACAAGAGCAACTTCCATTCTCAATTCATTTAGTAAACATCACGCTTTCCATTCTTGTTGACCGCATCCACTTCTAATGAACTCGGGGATGTTTACGATATATCTCCTTTGTAATCACAATTAGTGTCAAAAACATATCAAATATTTTTTTTCAAATGGTCGGACCATACTGGAGAATTCTTGATTATTTTATCTCTCTCACTCACGGTAATGAGACAAGTGTAATGTATTTATCGTGATGGTAGGATAATCAATGGAAAGAAACAATGGCAAGATCATAATCTGCCGATCTCGTTTTTTCTCTTCCTTTTGCTAATCTTAAGCAAAGGACCGTGTTCGATGGAATGTTAAATGGACATTTAACCAAAGTGTAAATCCAATTCAAGGGGAAATGAAAATGTAAACGAGGCTCGTTAAGAACTACTCAAGTTTTTTTTTATGGATGCTTCCCCCTTGCCAAAATATTTTTTAATGGTTATCCCAACCTCCTAAAGGAGGAGAGGAGGGGCGAAATCTGTCGTTAAAAAATGTTTGACCGGATAAGAGGGATATTTTTATAACGATATGAAAAACATCCTTAACGAATTGTGGATTTGTGTTCAGGTTTTCATTTTTTCTGTAGTCTTGTTTATACAAAACCGGCCATGCAAAGGTCCTTGACTATCTGAATAAGATGGATATTCGCGGTCTTCTGAGAAATTGAGTATCTTGTTTGAGCCGTATCACGATTTAAGAGGGAGAACATCATCTGTGTAAAATTTGATGACCATTGAAACACATTATATTGAACAATATCAGTCTGGGTGATGGGTGCAGTCACGTGTGGTCTATTGTTGGGTAACAAAAATAAAAACAGATGTCTAAGCCCGCATCCAAAATATTATGACGAGTGGCAGGAGAGAAGCAAGAGGAGAGAGAAATTCGTAAATAATATGACAGAGTAATTGCGCATTCTGTTGTTTTCAATTACCGATTCCATCCTTGCAAGCTATTGTCCATTGTTCCGCTCTTTTGAAGATGAGAACATACATATACCCATCTCTGGCACTCTCCTCGGCCCCCATCTTGAAGAGATGATCCAGCATTCAAAAATTTGAGATGACAGCATTGCAAAAAAGTACGGTGTGGTGTGTGCAGTTATCTGCATACAGACAAGGGTGGTATTTTCCATTTATCGCTCTGTCGCTAATGCATATTTATGCATGTGTTTTTTTAAAAAACCAAACCACATCTTTGTTATTAAACACAACCACCATTATGACTAAGGCTACCCTGAAACTGTGCTTAATTCTAGAGGACAGCTAATGGGATGAATACAAATGGCGAGAGAAGCTTCTTAAAAAATATCAATTATGCAACTTACTTCTTCTTCATCGCCATCCATCTCGTTCTAACCTGACGTGAACTTTACCGCAAAAGAGTGCAATGCTTTAAATCCTCTCTCATGTTTTGCCACTAACTAATCCTCCACAATTTATGAGGACTTGTTTAACTCCTGCACTGCATAATATGAAAACCACTTTTAACTTGAATCTAGTATAATCCCTTGTCTTGCACACTTTCTTCGAAAAGACCTGTAAAAGAATCATGACATGCATCTGATTCAGTTGCAACCACGTTAAAAAAGATTGTATTGTCATGCTAAAAGTATTTTTGCATGGGTACAACGTAGGACACGGTGTCGGCTTCGAAATCTGCTGAATACAAATATTTTTTTTATCTTCAGGAATTTTCAAGGTGTGCGCAGCTTCAAGAGAGAGATGTAAAGTTGACGGTTGGGTATCATCATTTCTCGCGGGGGAATGCACTTCCTTCATTGCTCAGCATGAAGAAATCTCGTAATGGAGGATGTTGAGAGTGTGACAATGACTTTGACTATTTTGCATGTAAACAGAAGTAAATGAGGGAGCAGATGGTTTAGTATGTAAAAAAATTGTACAGATGTGTGCAGTATTCTAACGAGTTATTTTGTAGACGCGGGTAGGGGTTAGTGCTCGTCGTCACCTTTTTGTTTTTTAAAGAAAAAAAACAGAATGTGCATATATCCCTGTCGTAAAGTAATTTACAAGATGAGAATGATAAGGTAAACTTGCCAGGGTTGGTTTTGCCAAGTATGATAATGCTATTTGTGCTTCGTGTTTTTCCCATATTGTCGACCACACAGTGGCTTTTACACTGTCGCGCAGAGTGAAAACTAGTCTTTTACCCTGAAGATTGCCTGGTTGGAGGTCTATTTATTGATGGGGAAGAGAAAAATGTACAGCTTCTTTGTGGATATTAACATTCCTAAGGTGAACTTTTCACCTGGAGGTGGAGCAATACTGCAAAGCTGACGTAATATTTGAATGGAGGCTTGTTACTAGTAAATTGTCAAATACAAATATAAGAAAAAACTAGTCTAATCAAGAGTCAAATTGGGAGAGCACTTCCTGTGTCACCGGAAGAGTCAAATAAGTCGATGATTCCAGAAGAAGGAATGAGCAAAATTTTTTATAATAAGAATTTTCGGTATTTGGAAAAGAGGAAAAGTTCTCATAATTTCAAGCCCAGGAGGATACCCAAGGGTGGAGTAGAAAGGGATAATCACCTCAAATTTGAGAATATTTTTTTCAAACTTGAAATCACTACACTTCTCACGTCACATGTAAGCTAAATTCCCTAAAATGAACTTCATTCGGATACGAGCCACTACGTGTCAGTTTGAAATGACGAGTCGGATCAAACTTTAATACGTGCAAACAATGATGCTTCTGTTGCTTGAGGTGGTTATCATTATCATCTTGTGTACATTGCAAAGCTAACAAGAGGAGATTGAGAGGTGAAAAGAAGTAGTATTTTTCGTAAAAAGCCATGTTGCACTATATCATCATTATTACAATCAGCACAGCAAAACCAAGAAAGCTTCTATTAAAACATTAGGCATGCAGTCAGCAAACTTTTTCCTAGGAATTAGTTATACTAGAAGAGAAGATGTATGCATAGGTGTATATATTTATACGCAAACACTCATATATAGTCTGGTTGAGTTCAAATGCAGGAAGAATTTGTGTTGTGGACCGCATACGTAACAAGGTTTTTGACCTTTTTAAAAAGTTTAAAACAATCATTTATATCCAGCCAAGGATGCTCATTTGCTGGCTAATTAGTTTTATTGCTCACTTAGAAAAACAAGAGTAAGTGGATGCTTACACAACACTTTCCGCTTGAGATGTGAGTATTTACTAGTTGAAGAATTGAGTTTTTTGTAGTAATTCATATTGACCACTTATTCAACTTTTGTTGCATTCGGCTGGCTGCTTGAAGGTAGTTTAGGACTACTAAGAAAAAGTGTGAAAATGCGGAGCAGTTAAGGAAAGTTTGTATGATGAATAAGTTAACACATGCATGCCATTTAAATTGTATTTCAAGTCAATTTTTAATGTAGATTGAAATTGTTGTCTATACACTACATTTGGTATATGCGCGTAAAAATTGTATCCGTCTATACCCAACTTGGAATCCACCAGATACATTCAAAACTTTGCTGGCGTACAAGTCTGCAAATATTATCCATGTCAGTTTCCGTTTCTTTTTCCCTCAATATATTTTCTAAAAATACAAACCAACGCTATACAAATGTAGAATGTGATATTTTTATTTCTACCTATTTAAAGAGTAAATTAAACGATTGTCATTATCACCGCGGTGTAAAAATAACTCCATTATTCTACATTATCTCCAAAATAGTATATTTCTAAAGGAAAAGTGTGAGCTGAAACCGTTACACCCTTTCAATAAGTCATTGATAAACTTCATAGCTCGTTAGCCTCCTCCTTTCTGGATGAAAAGAAAGACTTTACAAAGGGGAACTTGATTGCTCCATTCTCACCTCGAGGAGGAGCCCTACGCATACCCTCAATCAATACCTATCCCACTGCACACTATTTTTTTTCTTCTAGAGACGACGCAGCAGTGGCTTGACCTTCAAATAAAAGAATGTAGGAAATTGGATGGGAAGACATTGAACTTGATTTTTTCACCAGTTTATGAGGTTAAGGGCATTGGAGAAGTTTACACCATATGGTATCCATATAGTAGAAGACATGGAGAGATATTGTGAATGCAAACTTGTGTGTACGTGTGTACCTATAAGGGACTACTATGCGTTGGTAATGAGGGTCATAATGAAAATTTTGTGTGAATGTAAACTTCCCTCCAGTATTTTCTTTTTACCTCAGGTGGTGATGACGAGGGACTTGGATTTAGACTAATGGTCTCTTCAAGGAAGTAAAAGCGAAGAGAGTGATTTGTATTTTGTGGAAAAATTTATTTGTGTATAGATGGGAGTTTTAAGATTTGGCATTAGACACATGGATATCAAAATCCTTCAAGGCATAAAACCCATAGTGTGTAATTACAATTAGCAGTAGTGAATGAAACAATTCTTCTCAAAATTCGTTTACAAATAGGCATTTTATTTGTCATCTCATTAGTCAATTTTAAAAGTCGAGTTGAATAATTTCTCATCCAGGGAAAAAGAAAATTAGGACTTTCCAAAGATTTTTTATGCTATTCGTTATCTTTATCCTCATCATCCTCCGATCCGTTAAATTCTGGACTGCCACGTTGATCCGCACCTTTCGTCTCACGCTTTTCAATCCATACCTTAAGACATTGTTGAGCTTCTCTGAGGAGGGTCACATTTGCTTTGTTTGCGCAACGGAGAGCATTCTCTTCAGCGAGCTCAAAGTGAGTCAAGGCCTTCTCCAGAGCCATTGTTTTGACTGAATAGTAATAAAATGTGGGATTGGAAAGAGGAAAACAACTTTCATTTGGAGAAATCATTCTGGAGGAGAAAAAGAACTTACTGTCGCATTGACCAAGAAGAATGTTAGCATTCATTGCCCAAATGTCGTCGCTAATCTTTTGCGCTTCTTCTAAAGACTGGTTTCCGTAAAAGCGGGCGAGATCCGGTTTATTTGTTTCTGAATATGAGAAAAGGAATTGAATGCAACTGCTAGAGATGGAGATGTGCATGAGGGAGGTTTGAGGTTAAGAATTTTTACCCAAATAGCATCTGCCAATTTCGTGAAATAGGTAGGCACGCTCAACAGGTGTTTTTGCAATGGCAAGACGTGAGTCCCAAATTTCTGCGGCTTCAGTGTAAGCCCCTTTCATGGCAAAGCTCCGGCCGAGATAGTCCAATGCACGGGATTTGACGTCTGTCATTTTCCTAGTTTCAACGACGGATTAGTTATTTTTATGTAATACTTAATCTCCATTTGCATTATATAGGTAGGTAAGATTTCTTAAAATTAAATTACTGTTCTGTGGCAACATTAAACTCATCCTGGAACGTAGCCACGGCTTGATCATATTGCTTCAACTTCATTAACGCTAATCCCTTAAAATGCAGAACTTCCGTCATAAACTCAGGCTTCTGTGGAAGAAGATGCTGACTGATTTCTTTCATTTGACGGAGTGCTCGCTCACACTCTAGTTGACAATCTTGAGCTCGGCCGATTTTCAAAGCTGTAAAAACACAATATAAAAACTATTGTATAGAATTCTGCAACAATGACTTACCGACAATGACTTGCCAACATACCGTGCTCAATTTGGGTAATATTCTTGAGAACTGCGCCACGAGCAGCGTCCATTTTAATTCTTCTGCAAGCCTCCATCCGCTCATGCTCTTGCTTTTCGTATTGAAGAACCATCTGTTGAATTAGAGAAAAATGTTTCCTCGAATGCAATTTGTTTTGCGTGCAGAAAATAAAATATATATAAATAATTACTGCATGTAATTGCTCTCACGTCGTTATTAAAGTTTAATCCAACTTTCCTCGCATACATTGGATTCTGCTGACGCCAGAATTGCTCCCGAATTTCCAGATAATTCAAAGCCTCTCTTGCATTATCGCGAAGAACCTCAGAGCCACTTTGCTGGTCACCCATGATATCAGGTCGCTTGAGAAACTTGGTTAGGTAGTCTTTGTCTTGTTGCAAAACTCCAAGAACTTCACGGTCCACCCATCGGGCTCGGGCTTTGGAAAGACTTGAATTTTTCTTTGTACCGCCGATGCGGCGACGTAACTCGCCTTCATTTTCAGTCGCAAGGACACAACAATGCTCCATATTTCCTGTAATAAATGGCCTAGTGAAAAATACATTCATACATGAATCAAAATTACGAGTGCAAAAACTGACCACTTTGTTCCAATATCATTTCTTCAATTTTCGGCAAAATCATATCCAAATCTTCAATCTGGGTGGCTTGCCTATCTGCAAATTGGAGGAGGATATTGATAACCTAATTTTAAATAGGTACATAAACAGCGTACGAAATATTTAAGGCTTGCCTCCAATCGCCCTCCGAATAGCATCTTGACTCTTATTAATCCCCACCCGAAACTCCTCCTTGTCCCTTCGGGCTCGAAAACCGCGATGATAAGCAATCAAGGCTTGCTCAAACTGTCCTAAATTGAAGAGCGCCTCGGCAAACTGGTACAAGCCTGAAATGTATGTTTCATTCCCGCTAAATGATGATTGCGCATCTTTTAAGGCGGACACTGCGTCTCCCAATTTTAAGTGACATTGACTACCGAGCCACAAGTGCTGATTTATTACTTGGCTGAATATCCAATGCCTATTTAGTAATAATTAATCTTTTAATTATCATCTTCATCCATATTCAATATTTTTGTAAATAAAAATTTATAAATTGTGAATCAAGGAGATTCGTTGTGGATATACTCGATCATAGCAAAACAAGGATTTGCGATAGTGTCCAGCCCTGAAATGCATATTCCCTTCGTCCATATAGCTTGTAAATGTACTTTTCGGGATGGGGCAGACTCTAGTCTTCGACTTCCGCCTTTTGCTTGTGTCCATCATTTTGTTGGCTGTTGAGAGGTACTGGGGTTGGTACAAAAAATAGTCCTGTAGTCTACAGGCTGTAGACCACGTTAGATTTTTTTAAAAAAATTAAATTAAAATTAAAATAACCCCGTTGTCGAAATATCAGAGGAAATTTTATTACGCAATCAACTAAATTTTTTATTTATCATTATCATTTCACGAACAACTCCAATCCATCTGCACAATCGAGACACTTCCTCCAAACCATAGTAACATTCGAAAGGCGTTGGAAGTATACATGTACACATGGAAGTACATATGGGCACAAATTCCGTTCCATCCGTTAACTCCAATGAGATTATAAATACTCTTTGGTTAACTTGTACTCATGTCGTACAAGCTGGTACATTAGCTTAGCTCCATTACATTCCTAATTCTTTATTCATGACATTTGGCAAATCTGATTTCCCAAAAGGTTCATGTTCATAACACCTCCTTCAACTTGCCCATTTAATTTCTAGTCTAGTCATGTTTATTTACTTATGTGCAATACAAAACAACCAATTTGTCCAAACTAGCAAATCACAATTTAACGGTATCACTGTCCTCAACCCTGATGGGATATGTCTCCTTCCATAAATAATTGACACATCATAATAAGCATTTATTTCCTCAATCATGAGTGTCTCGGCATTGAAGCGAGAAAATACTGAACAGTGGAAACCAAACCAAACTACTCTCGTCCACTCTCTCACATCCTCACAGACACACTTTATCCAATATCTTTATTGCAACAACAGCAATGATGATAATGCAATGCGCATATAAATACGGTGATTAGTATGACTTGTCTCCTTTTCTGTGGCGAAGCTCAACATCCACATTTTTCCAAAAGATGCGTTTCACGCATTTGCAATTTCTTGAACATAAAGTCAATGTCAAACATTTTTGCGCAAGTCGTTCCTTCATCCCCATATTAATAAGATTGAATGGAGGAATGAGAAAATATGCGTGAAGTATGGATTTTAGAGGAAAAAAGGATTAAACACACTATTTGCCTTTTTGTGTAAGCGTCTCACACACATACATACTTTGTGAGAATAACAGGCTTTTGCATGACATCCTCATTCCTCATCTTCTTCTTTTTGAGTCGTTCATCACCTACCAAGTATTACGTGTGTGTTTTTCATTGCCAAATGATTCGTACACTTCCACCGTCATCGCCACCATGAGAGCATATTCCTGTCATATTTCCTCAGCAGAGCTATTTATCAAAAATTGAATAATATCCCTCACACCACGCACCGTGTTTCCAATAATTGTGTTATTTACTCAAAAAAGCGTTAGTTTTCTTGGTTTGGCTATTAGCGAAGAAGGAGGAGACTGCTAGTGTTGGTCGTTTTTCTGCGTAGCCAAAAAAATTCTTAAGGATAAGGACACCTGTCAAAACGAAGGGACGGGGTTGGACGACAATGTTGACGACAGAGATTAGGTACATAAAGGGAAGTGGACGATTACATGGAAATATTAATTAATATATTCACATAATAATTTTTCTCACAAGCTGTGCAAACAAGGAGGATAAATGCGTAATTTGAGTACCTATCTAGTCTTACGCACTCAACTCAAGGGAGAGGGTGCAGCAGTTACAGGGTTGAATGGAAAATGAAGAGGAGACAAAGAAAAGATTGATTACGAGAGTCACCTTAATTTTGGCGTTTTTATTGAAAACTGAAGATTCGAATTAATTAATGGACATACTGAGGTATTGAGTTGTGTCGTCAAGATTCAATTTTCATCTTGAAATTAAACAGAATTCTTTGAAAAATTAAACATGATACAATAATTGAAGTAATTATCATTGTGGTCGTAATTTTTTATGGATTTAACGCCAATATGGTTTTACTGAAAAATGAGACACAAACTATGGTCAAAAGATATCTTGAAGTATTAGTTGATTATGTTGCAAAGCACCATGAATATTATTACGAGATAGGTTCTTATAATATTTAATGTTAAGTTAATTCAATTGGAAAATTTTCAGGTTAAAATTTCTGCTCATTCAGCCAATTTCATATTATCTCACCGAAATATATTTGACAGTTCTCATTCCTCCCGGTGATTTATGTCGCTCATATTCTTGTAAAATACGAAAGTAGTCATTATCCCATCAAGCAAACATTTATATTTTTTGCAGTCATTAAATCATTGTCAACAAAGTTGGTTAACAAGCCCGGGCGATTTTAAAGAACACTTAACCGAATTACAATTCATATGCAAACTTCCCATCCACAGCACACCCTGCCACTTCAAGTGAGTGAGATGCCGGGAATGCGGTCACTCATGAAAAAACTGTGACGTAGCTCTTCACAAAAAATATGTATATTCAGCGATACGATTCGGTTAATGTGGAAAATTCTTGGCACGTTTCACTCATCAAACAAATAATACAAATGTGAATTCATTACGCATGCATTCTTCTGCATTTCTCTTGACCAAAACAAACTTACAAACTAAGGGGTTCATAAGGAAAAAAGAGAATTTTATTGAGAATGTTGATTTGTCAGTGAGCAAATGAGATAATGATGCTTGAGAAAAAGTAGAGCTTTCACGACCCATTTATGGGAAGTGAATTTTGGCCCACTTGAAGCATCCCTCTTGAATGAATGATCATACTTTGAAGGCATTGTTGTATTGTATTCCAATAAACGCATTTTGGCAAAAAAATACTACATGTTTTTTTCTCTCGTATTGTTACCCAAGATGATGATGCCATAACCATAACCATGACTTTGAGATTAGGGCTTCAATTATTGCGAGTCCTTATGCTCTTACCGCTGTACTCTATTAGCCTCGCCTTTTCCTTACATAATGGAGAGAATAAACACAAGTGCAACTTGTGTGCAAGCGAAGAATAATCTCATTCTCACTCTGTAGTGAGTTGTGTGACTGACTAATAATTTTTCTTCCATTGTCAGATTTCAAGGGAGATGAAGCCAGAATTGAAAAAATGAGGAACATCCACGAATTAAAAAACTAAACCACACGAAGTAGGTTGGTTTATGTGGTAAAATATCCTTATTTTTACTCGAGAAGGCAGACATACCGTTGGATTTATTTGAGTAAAGAAGAAAAAACATGAAATTTTACCCAAATGCTGTAACACATGCAGGGAGAGATGTTTTTGCAAAAAATAATAATACTTTTTTTCTCTAGCTCTACTTTTTCTCCCAGTGGGAAATATATTGGACAGATGTTGGTTAATTTAAAAAGATGTGAGATATGCGAGCGTGTGTTTGTCTGCTCCACGAATATTTATTCAAATTGGGAGATTTTGGGGGGAAAAATGTGGGAGAAAATATGCCCGCGGTGTGAGTCTTAAATGAATTGTCTCGTGTAGGGAAATATGGGTGTAATTTTTGGGAGTAGATGTAATCATTACAATTGTGAACTAGATTTGGATTATTATTGACATCACGTTCTTTTCAAAACCGAGTTCCGCTCAATTCCCCAAGATAACGAGAGGAGGGGAGTAATAAAAAGTAAACATGATGTTTTACAATTTTATGCACCTATAAACCTAGTGACAGTATTACGAGTTGAATAATCATTTTCACTCCGTGTTTTAAAAAAATTATGCGTAATATTCAGGGCTACATTTTTTGCCTCATTGCAACGGTTCATTCAGCTGCACGGTGAAGCAGAAATGATGATGAAACGTGCTGTTTGTGACGCAACTTTTAAAATCTGTTCAGTTAAGTGAATCGCATGATGGCATTTCATCGACATGCAATTCTGATCAAGGTATAATATACCTATCTATATTATTTATATACTCGATTCAAATATAAATCGGTTTGCATAAAAATTTAAATTCATTAATTAATTACTTTCCTTTGATTAAATCCTATAAACCGATCAATTGAAATGTCATTGAAAATAAATTGATACAAGACCCACATCTCAACTTCCTATCTGAAAATCCTCTGCAAAACTTTATCATTCTCAATTTTCTGTCCTTTCCAATTTCCTAATTTTACAGATACATATCTCCAAATCTGTGCTCAACACACATTCATACATCTCTTCTTACACATTAAATACACTTGTGTAGCCAAAGCTTCAAAGATGAAATCACGATCCCGTAAATCCGATCTGCCCAAACGCTCACGGAGCAAACTTATCATGCTCTCATCCCTGAAGAATTTATGATGGTAACAGTTTCAATCCAAGAGAGGATAAGAACACATGCAGTCATATGAGCATTATAAAGGATCCTCTTGTGCAGAACAAGTGCACATGTTATTTGCCATGAGTAAAGTAGTGCAATACATACTTACTTAATGGTGTAAATGAAATGAATAGATTTTTAACGGATCTTTCCTTCTCGTGTACTACATAACACATAGGGAAAATCCTCTTGTTAAACAGTATCACAACATATCACACCACATTGCCTTCTCATCAACTTGATCTCATCTTCTTTTTCCGCATGGGCGTGAGTGTTTAGCGTGGACGGACGTAGAGGAAAGTAAGCCAACATATAGGAATCATGCTGAGAGCCTTTTGTCGGGATTCAAGAGATTGAAAGAGGAATGTAATTTTTCAGTGATAATTTTATTTCAAGAGAAAATGTTACATACTGCTAAAGTGAAGATGAGCATATGATGTGTTCACTCTCAGCGAAAAAAATATCAGCATCCCTTTTAATCTGTGTTACAGCACTTGTAATGATGATTACGTGGTTTCCTTTTATTTAATCAAAGATGTCCATCTAATTTCCTCGAAAAAAATATCTTGAAATGCCAGGTAGGATATGAAATCGGGATGAAGGTGATGATGATGATGATGAGTTTGCAATTAAACTGTAGAACGTCACTTCGTTTCATAACTTGTTATAATCTACACCCCTGATTTTGTGATGTATTTTATATACCTTGTTATATTGAATTGAGTATATGAGATTTATTTTGTGCTCGGCCATTGGCACACATTGCGTGGGATGCGTTCCCTCTTGCTCATTTCCCGAATGCTATTATTTGTTCCGGTTGGCCAGGCATGAAGGAAAACAGCTATGTAAACAGAACATGTTTTCAAACTATTGTGGTAATGATGCTGTTACAGAAGAAGTTTGAATCTGTTCAGCAGCCGGCCGACTGACTTGGTTAAGAAGGTATGGACTTCGGACTTGGGCTTGACATAACTATGCGACGACAAATTATACCTAGTTATCTGGTTTTTTAAGATACATACATTTATATTTGTGTCTACAGACTTTAGTAATATAATTCAATATATTTGGTTTCTGTAAATTTATGATTGACTTTGAACTACAGTTTTACAAAAATGATTATTTCCTGATAAAACGTTGATTGTTGATTCTGCTCATGAAATGAAAATGAATTCATTTTCCTAAACCTGTACAATTTCTCCAATCGGTACAAATTTTTGGCATAGTTCCTGAAAATCTTGAACTTTTCTTCTTTTCTTATTCTCATCACAGCCTAAAACCCATCAAATGAAAGTTACCTGTATGATATGATGAGGAAGTGATGATAGTTTAGCCGGAGACGGGATGCGCGAAATTTCATTCAAAGAGCCAAAATCAACTTAAAAATGTACACAAAAAACGATAGCCAGTCTACCTATTAACATGCCCACGTAACGCTAACGGCATTCCTCGAATAAAGTTGCTTCCTTTACATTTTCCCTTTAAAAGTGGATACATATATCAAAGCCAAAAATATTAATACAACTTTATACTGCATTTTGCTAACTGAACTATGAAAAATTGTACGTTTTTTGAAAAGCAATTAAAAAACTAAACCGCTCAACCTCCTCTCTCGTATGTATAAGAATGAAATATAACATTGCTCTGTATTCCTCAGCCATTATTCTTCGGTCAGTTCACATTTTCCTCTACCTACTCACAGTTTTCGAGAGGAAGGCAACGAGTTCATTTCATCTTAAACGGTTTCATTTTAGATTTTCACTCATAATTTTTCAAACTAACAACTTCTCTCAATAAATTGATCCTGAAAGGTGAATAAATAAAGTGTTTTAGGGATTGAGTTTTATTATTTTCACTCCCATTTTTTATCCAGCTGAGCTAATCTCACTGAACAAGTTTAGTTTTAGATGATGTACTAAATCATTTTCAACTTTTGTGGATTGATTAGCAGAGCAAAAAAAGTATAAAATACGCTAAGGTCAATTTTGTTAAACTCGTAAAAAAATCTCATCATATATCCTTATCCCTATATCTGGATTCTGTAGTTAGCGTTAACAGTGATCGATTTTGAGAACCATCTAATTTGGACTTTGATAAAAAGCATCATAATTTTGTTTAATGTTCTTCGGCAAAAAATATAACATAACGTGATCATTAGAAGATCTCTAGTGGGATATCATTTCTACGTCATGTTTTGACTTGACGTTGAAACACGGCTAGATATTTTGCCACAAAGCGTGATTGGTGCGTGCGTAGTGCAGTGATTGCCCAATCCGTCAGGATTCCAGTTCAAAAGTGTGTATTTTTATTTTTATTAAAGTAAGGTCGTGATAAAGACCCAAGTTTTTTTACCTTCTGGAAAAAATCAAACTGTGTGAGGGAAAAATTTACCTCAAGAGTTTTGCCAAGCTGATTAAACTCGAGTGAAAAAGCGGTGATTTGTTTTTTCACACAAGTTTTCATCATCATATCACCATTGTTGTATCATTTATCAAAATCTTAACCAGGTTGTGAGTTTCGTTCTCATGATAAAATTTATCAAAGCTGGATATCCCATCTTCCCGTAAACCCTGTAACAGTCAAGGAAATCAGCTTTTTTGTTCACGAATTACCTACTAAACTCTATACATCACGAAGACTCGAGTTTGTTTGTCGTGTTAGAAAAAAATCCCATTAGAGAGCCGATCAGCGTTGTATAAACATTTTGGCAACTATAAATTAGCAGAAAATCTGCCATACTTTTTTTATCGATAACAATCTCACATCTTGTGAGAGAGTAATTGATGACGGTGGTCCTCTACTTGAAGTAAAGCCTCGAAGAAGATGAAAAGAGGAGGTTATTGAAGGAGGGTGATTTTATATCGATAAGAAAAAAATCAATTATTTTTTTCTCCTAAAGTGATTACCTGAGTTTAATCAAAAGGCTTATCTCATCAATCAACTGTTATACTCATCTTTGTAAAATATTACATCTATAATTTATTGTGCCTTTGCGTCTTCACTACTTGTGAGGATACCTCCACGAGGAAGCGTTGAGAGGGAATATATTTTTGATTTGATTTTTGTTTGATGGCAAGCGCACGGTGAACCACACGCTGGTGATTGATGGTAATTGTCAGATAATTATCTTTCCTCTTTATTTGCTTACCTATTCATACAAATTCTTCTGAAGACAAAGTTATCTAGTAAAAAAAGGATAAAATAAATATGTGTACCGTTTATGTCATCTTAATTGAGGATAGGGTTGAATTAATTAGCTAAACAGTGAGCATCGTGATGGTAGTCGAAATAATAATTTGGTTTATGGAAGCTTCTCATAAATATTCTGTAGAAAAGTTGAGAGGGATATTATTTTGGCATTACGCAAATGGAATATTTAGGAATTATGCAAATCCCAGTTAGTTGTTGACGAAAGATGCTAAGAGAGTCAACGGGACTTTAAATGCTATATCTTGTAAGGAACGTGACAACGTGACAGTTTTAAATGTCTACATGCCTTGCATCCCAATCACTACACACGGGTTCTTAGTAGTTGGGCCCATTAATCTTCCAGTTTGTAAGAGATGCGATACGCGTTGCAAGACATTTTCAGCAATTCGTCTTGATTAAAGATTTGCACAAGATGTGAAGTAGAGAAGGAAAAAAAGATATGTGTGTTCAAGTCAGGACTCTTTCTTATCTTTTAAAGATGATGACTGACCTGAATGAGGAAGTGAGGGAAGATGACAAAGAAAAAGGCTTTTATGAGTTTTACTGTTTTTTCTCTCTATGATTCATATACCGATTGGTTTTGGTTTCGTTATGGGATTGGTTGCTTAAGGGAATCTATTTGTTTCACCGAGTTTCCGTCAAGGAGGGTTGTCCGTCGAAGAAAATTATTTTTTTAACGGCTACATTTGCCCATCCGGTGTAATATGTATGTTGTGTAGGTTGAGTTGCATGAGTTTTGGCAAGAAAAATCCCATTAGGAATCTAATCAAAAATCACTGTAAAAGTGTACAAGGCTCAATGTGGGAATGACATGAGACATTGTGGCCAACAAAATGGTTTGCTTATGATGGTCAGGGTCGGACGATCCCTAATTTTCCAGCGGAAGGGGTTGATATTTAAGAAATAAGGAATTTTGGGCACGTTCCTACATGCGGTTCTTTCCAATACCACAATAATGTTTATGGGTTTCAAACAACAGACATTGCACATACTGACCAGATTTTAGATTCGCTTGTAGCAA
>JAHZNA010001276.1:0-37737 GCA_027743935.1 Sinodicranocentrus sp. ZH6
CTGTGATGTTTATTAACACTATAATAAAGTTAATTTCAATTTCAATTTCAATGTCAATTTCAATTTCAATTTCAATTTCAATGTCAATTTCAATTTCAATTTCAATGTCAATTTCAATTTCAATTCCAATTTTGACTTGTATATCCTTCGTGTTTGTTGGAACTTGGATTCCTATGGCACAAATCATTTTAGACCAAAGAGCTTATAAATTCATGTACACTATAGAGTCCACAATCCAGCCAGGTCCAGAATTTTTTCCGTTCCTTAAGGAGAGATAGCAAGCGAGCCTTTGTGTCCTTAACTACGAAATTTTATAATGGGTTTTCCCTATCTCGGCCCTCTTACGACAAACTCTCCAAGAACGGATTTTTTAAATTTAAATTTCCTGTCTGAATAGGAGTGTGAACTCTTTCATTTCTTTGTTTTAGACTGGATAATTCTTTATTTCCGCTTTTGATTCAAAGTCTCGTTTTCACTGTTAGCTTCTGTTCCGTCTTTTATCTTCGCCTCTTTTCAAGACTTATTTGGGCTCGGTCAGTTACTTCGATGTCATTTATACTTGGACTAATCAGTTTGCTAGCTTTTTAAATGTGGAATATACATTGTTCGAAAAATGAACAAATATTTTCGAGCATTTTCAGCTATTTTGAATTTATAAGTGACCAATTATTCTCATGTCATTATTTTTGGTGGCGCCATGATAATTTTTCTTGTAATATTCCCCAAAATTATTGTTAGCATTGAAGCAATTTTTTGTAATTGGAATGTTTAGTCCATAATTTTGTATTTTTAAAACAATTGTACCAAAAATAGCTGCTTACCTGACTGACTTACTTAAAGTCTGTAATTTTCGACCTTCTTTTTATTGTTTTTTTCTTCTAAAAAAACTCTTCAAAAAGAGTTTTAGAAGACAGCTAAGCTCATTGTTGATTTTGAAACAAAGCTTGTCTAATCATGACTTCCAGGATATTAATAAAAGTTTTACGACTCCAGGAAACCCTCTCGGGTCTATATTGCTTTCCTCATTTTATCTTCTGGAATACGGAAAAAGACGAATATGGTTTCCGGCTTTCAACTTGGAAGAGTGCAGTTTTAGACTTAATAAGCACATTCTACAATATCCTTTTCATCTATAACCTACTAAGCTTTAAGGGCCCACTTCCGTCGATTCCAATCCCTCAGAGATATATATTTACCGTCATTCTTGGGCTTGGTTGCATTTCCTCCGGAGTGAACATCATCCTTTCCAGGTCTTCTAGAGAATTCGCGGAAGCTTTAAACGCTCTCCAAAATTCAGCCCGGAAAATTGAAGCATTCAATCGTCTCCATTTGAGAGTAACCTTTCTGGACAAAGTTAAACTGGAATTTCCTGGAATTCTCGGATTTGGCGTGGTCTGCTTCTGCAATTTCATTCCATTTGGATTCATCACTGTAGGAATATACCAAAAAGTTGATCCAGTTTACTGGCTTATCTGGAGGTATTATGGAGCAGTTGAAGATCTCTCTGCGGAACTGCGCGTGGCTTTTCTCTTGGTCAGAATCATTATCTTGTTTATTTTCATGTCTCGTCTCAGCCAAACATTTTGTATTGTTTCACTTCTCAGCATATTCGAAACTCCAGCTTATTTCCTCTCTGTTCAGTTTTGCAACCAAAGTCCGCTCAACTTTCAAGCTTATCAGAAGCTGAGAATCATTCGAAGTTTGAATTTTGCTTCGTGCCGTGAAATCGTTGGAGTTTCGTTGGGAGGTTTTTACTTCCTCCTTACTTTTGCCCACAGTGTATGTGTTTTCGGCTGGAGGATGCTAAACCCGTTTGTTTACACATCAATTATTCTCTGCGTCTTGTCAATCGACTTCACTCTCCATATTTATCTCCCATTTACCACTAGAATATATGACGAGTCAAGTCAAATGATTTTCAAATGGAGGAAACAACTCCTCCAAGTCAAGAGTCGACATGAGAGAAATGTATTTAAAAGAATTATTGTTGCCTCCAGACCCATTTCCTTTTGCTGTGGGAACATTGGTAAATTGACGAAGGAAGGAAAGCGGAAATACTTTCAGGCTTTGTGCGATGGCTTCTTTAGCATCACACTGGCTATTGGCTATCCACGCTGACTATAAGAAAGCTGAGCTCTTACTTAGGAAATGATCCTCAATGTCACCTTGGCTATTCCACTTAATCTTTGTTTATTCGAAGACATCAATTTTTTTAACTTATGTTTTGGAAGGATAAATGATGTCTCATTTGGGCAGTTTTTTTTCACAATGTTCTTGTCTCACCTCCTCCTACTCATTTTGGCACTGCCAAATACTTGGTCTTCAAAGGTTCCACTTCCTCCCCTGAATGGCAATCTCAATCCTAGAGTATGCGTTTCGGTTCCTAGTCCAGTCTGTGCAGAGGCAAGCGGAACAACTTCCCCATGTCCCCATAAATGCGTGGACGAGTATGAAGCCAAAATTGGGGACCCTTGCGATTTCCAGCTGTGGCGATTTGCAAGGCGCAAACGTGACGACGCCCTACCCTCCGAAAGGAAATGGATACCTGACATCCTTCTGAGAACATTTGACGCACACAATAGCGACGAAGACTATTACGGAGAGTGTCAATATCTCTGCCCGAAAGCTTTGTGTATTCAAGTGTTACAGGATCCGAATTTCTCCAAGTTGCAATATTTCGACATGATAACGTTCGACTGTCTCCAGTTCGATATTCTTGATATTGTGAGGGGTGTTTGCACCTGTGGTTATCAGTGGAGTCGGGTAGATCCTGCAAATGATGGAAGGTTTCACAACCAGTCTTCATACATGGTCGAGTTCATGGCTACAGTTGGACTGGACAGGAGACTCGCCTGGGATGATAGAAATAAACGCTGCGCTGCTCAACATTTTGGACACTGCTCTCTAAACTGGGGTGTCAGTCAGCCTTCAGAATTTCACACGTATTGTCATGACCCCACCCATACATGTGTCAACAGAAGCAGCTCATATCTTGGACTGCTGTATAGACCTATCCAATCCAAGCAGACAGGACTTTGGTATGGAATTTGTGATACTGAGTTTGAAATCACAGACCCGTTTGCAGGTGTTTCGGTTTGGCTTCCAAGTGAAGTGGTGCAAATTGGGAGTATTATTATCTTGTCCACATATATGTCGCTCTTCGGAGCATAATTTAAATTCAACTGGAAAATTGTCAAGTTTGCTCACACTCACAAGTCAATAAACAAAATATTGTCAACTTTAATTTATCTCAATTTTATCAAAATATGTTTTCTATTAAGCATAAGGAACTATTATTTTAATTACTATGTACATGGAACTTATTATTCCTGCTCCTCCTGTAGTACTCACAGTGAGAAAATAATATTTTCTCTTGGTTCAGGAAATTATATTAAGTATAGTTTCCAATTCACATACGCGACATTCGACATTCCCTTCACAGCATTTATGTCAATTAATTTTCAAATGCTAGCAATATTACGTAAAGAATTCAAAGTTTTAGTTCCACCTTAATTATGTCAAACTTTTCAATAATCACTGTTTACGAACAAAGAAGGCGCTTTTAGGATGACATTGGTACATTTCCTACAAAATATACGTCGTTTGCTTTCTCGCGCTTGACAACAATATGGCTCAGTTGAGTTGTCGTGAATAATCTACGTAGATATAGATAGGTATAATCATGCGATGTATATAGATACGTATAGAAGTTGGAGATACAGTCATCGTTTGTGGTCTTACGTGGACACTGCTTTTCTCAGTCTTTTCTCAAAGCGGTTCAAGTTTTGAAAATGCGAATCTTTTCAGGAAAAAATCCGGTTTTGTCTACCTTCACAAGAAACCTTCAAGAAAATCCTATTCTCGTCTTGTATCCCGTCATTTGGAAGCATACAAAATTCCAAGTTCCCACCAATCAGAGAAAACAAGTTGTGAGCCTTATCGGGGTCACGATTTGCATTCTCTTGGGTGCCAGAATGTGGTATGAATCTGTCTTTGGAGAAAATCTGGATACACTGGTCATGAAAAGCCAAGCCAGCTATATAGGTCTTGCCTTGCTTGTGGCCGGAGTAATCTTCTGGAAACTTTGGGGGTCTCGAAACATCATCCAATTCACACTGAATGGACTCCTGGATCTGAATTTGGGGGATGGTGGAAAATCCATGAAAGGGATTGGAGCTCTCAGCAAACTTCTCTCGGTTTGTAACAAAATGCTACCGTATCTCTGCTCTCTGGGAGTACTGATGAATCCCAAGTTTCCAACAAATTGCATGATCTCTCTCGACAATGGAAATGGAATCTGGAGGGCGATTCAAGTAATTGGGAATTATCTTGTTTGGAACGTTACCAGCAAATATGGCACCTTCATCAGCTTGGAAATCCTCTCCAGTTTGACAAACATCCGGCAAGGAATCCAACACGGCTGGAGAAACACTCGGAACAACGAGGTATTCACATTGTACAGGAAAATCCAAATATTGACCACAACATTCAACAAAGTCCATGCAAACATCATGATTCTAGCTTTGGTGCTCATGTCGCAAGTTCAAATCTTGGCAGTGTACATTGTCATGAGGAGCTTCAACATTGGAACAAATTGGCCCTTGCCGTCTCTTGGATTTAATCTAGTTGCTGCGCTAGACGGAGCGATAGTCATTGTGGGGATATTCGGCTATGCCGGCCGTGTCTACCAAGACACACTCAAACTCAAGGAAAAAATAAAAAACGAGGATGTAATGATGGGACGGAAAATCAATCGAAAACTGGTGAAGGCTATGGCCCCTTTGAGGATACAATTTGGGGGATCCAACTTCCTCGAGGAGAGGACAGCTTTGGTCTTTCTGAAGTTCAATTTTGATCGGATCCTAGACTTGCTATTGTTATCTTAAGATGGGATTGAATTCATGAAAAATGTATGTTGTCAAATGCAGCACAAAAATCGTATATACTATAAATGCCGTCAAGGCTTTGAAGGAAATAGCGTAGCAGTTGTAGTTTTAGTAATAAAATAAAACATGTTACATACTTAAATACTTATACCAATTGTTGCTTGCTAGAATAGCTGAGATATGAGCGTGTGAGTTATACTTACCTTACGAATAGTATTTTATTTGTTTCGAAATCCATGTTCCAATGTTAATAATAATCCATATAATAATGCTAATTATCTACGCTTTTTAATGTTATTTTATGATTCCATTGTGTCCCATATGAAACAATACATGTACCTTAATAAACTATGCAATCAATCAATCTATAATCTAGAAATCTATTCAGCGCGGCTGCAGACAAAAGGCTAAAAATAATGGGATCTCGACTTGGATGACTAGTTGGATGCAACAGCTGCAGGTGAAACAGAACCGGGTAAACAGATCATTATATGCATTTGACTTTCTTTATTACCTGTAATTTATTTAGATACACTGTCAGTTTTACTTTGGTTTTCTACCCAGCAATGTTGGCAAAAAGTTTGATTACTTTCCATCCAATTGTTCGCTATTTTGAGGTGAATGGGGTAAAACAAGATAGAGAAAAAGGTAGCTATAAAAGAAAATCTACCAAGTAGGATGAATTGCTAGAGCTAACTGTATATTATATTAAGATAAAACATAGTTGTTTATTCTCAGCTATTGAAAAATAATTAAATGAACAAACACATGTGCATCTAAGGGTCATGTTAATTTCTTGGAGTAACTTGCAACCACATTCCGCCTTTGGGTTTTAAGTCGGAAGTGCTGTCAAACTGGATGGGTACATTCGTCTTGGAGCATTGAGTTAGTTTAAAAGTGTACACTAGCCTTGCAATGACGGCCTTCACTTCAGTTAGAGCGAATCGCATACCCTTGAATTAAATTTTTAAACTTTAAAACAAGATATTCTTTAGGTTTAGCCAAATATTTATACGGTTATCAACTTACAATGCAATTTCGCGGCCCGTGACCAAAGGACATGAATGCTATTGGATGACGAGAAGCTTTCCGGTCGGGTAAGAATCTTTCAGATAGCCAAATATTTTACGGTTACCAACTTGTAAACTTACAATGCAATTTCGCGGCCCGTGACCAAAGGACATGAATGCTATTGGATGACGAGAAGCTTTCCGGTCGGGTAAGAATCTTTCAGGCTCGAATTTGTACGGATTATCGAAATGCTTAGCGTCATGGTGTATCGGGTAAATAGGTATTCCGATGATTGTGCCCTTTTCAATGACAGTGTTTGTGTCTGGCAAAATGTAATCTTTTGTGCAGCATCGTTCTGTACGAGGGGCCGGTGGATAAAATCGTAATGTCTCTGAAGAAAATTACAAAATCATTGTTAATTCAGATGGCCATGAGGTTAATGCGTTTAAATATTTAAACATTTAAAATACCATTCAAAAATAAGTCCATGTATTGCATTTCTTGCACAGCGTCATAAGTGAGCTTCCCGTTGTTAGCGTCGAAGGCTGCTTTCACTTCAGAGTATACCTTATCTTGCACACGTTGTTCTTTTGCCAGTTCGTAAACTGCAAACAAGAGAAGGGACTGGGTTGTATCAAACCCACCTAACATGAACAACATGCAGTTCGCAATAATGTCTTCGTCATCAAATGAAATCTTATTTTGTTTATCGGCTGTTTCATTCAAAACGTTTGTCTCGGTAGATCCATTCATAACTTCATTTGTGTCCTCATCCATCTTTAATAGCCCTTGTTGAGCGTCCAACATAAGTTGAAGGAAGTCATCCCATCTTTCGCCCGTCTGCCTTCGATGCTTCATTACATCGCGAATTACTTTAGCAAAGTAATTTTGTGGAGCCAAGTCCATAACTTCTAATTTAAAAAAGTCCGCGACTTTTGGCGCGAGTGTCATTATAATAAATTTTAGCAAAGCTGCAGGCTTAAAGTTAAACTGAAATTTTTTCCCCATTTCTTCAAATATTGACATATTTTCGGGAGGAACTTCAAAGCATTTGCTATCGATTCCAAATGCACAGGAAGCAATGACATCCATGGCGAACTTTGGAAAAAACTAAATCAAAATTCAAGGCTTGTCCTTCAGCCCCAACTTGAACTTTCAAATATTCTGACATACGGTCACCACTTTTTGAAAAAATTCCAAACATCCGCTTGATTTTCCCTGTGGTAAATGTAGGGCTCAGTTTAGCACGAATCCCTTTCCACTGTTCACCCTCCATTGCAAACAACATCTTCTTGAAATATAGGTTTGATTTCTCAGTTTGAACTGACCTTCGATTAATAAAGTGATCAAAGTCTTTAATAGTTCACCCTCCATTGCAAACAACATCTTCTTGAAATATAGGTTTGATTTCTCAGTTTGAACTGACCTTCGATTAATAAAGTGATCAAAGTCTTTAACGTAAATATTTTTAATCACGTCAAGGTCAGTCACATAAATTCCTTTACTAGCAAAAAAATCTGTTGTGCCAACAACTGGTCCCTTTTCTGTAGCTTCTTTATACAATTCCATTTCCAACTTGACGAAATTTGTAGAACCGGTAAGGAACTGGAATAACCTATAGAGTCCAGGTGCCATATATGGTGTTCCCTTTTTCTTGAAGTAATTAGCATGACTTTTGCAAGTAAACCATCCAAACAGCACAAGAAACAATAGGAGGGCTATGATACCCCCAAGTAGTACAGTAAATATCATGGTTGATCTCCAAACTTTTCTTAGTTTCGAGTTGTTTATACCGCTGTAGCTTCGAATTGACTAACTGCAAAAGAGACTTACACTCCAGCTAAATACAAATAGTAGTTTATCTGACAATGAGACGCTTCAGTTGGAGATACCCTTGGAATGCACAACCTACATCGTCGTAGCGTTAAGAAATTAATAATTTAAGCAAAAAATGTCCATTGTGTGAGCATGAGTTGAAGAATACTTTTTATGATTATTCATCAAGGACAATTATATAGGATTTTTTGCTGTCTGATCTGTTATTTACATGTCCATGTATTTTTCACTGCATGAGGTTGCGTTTTTAATAAATTATGTAGAAGATATAAGAATATTTTCGAGTAACAGCTCCATCCTAAACTTTTTGACCTTCAGGCATTGATCTGTGTCTGTGTAAAGTGTGTTCGTTGCACTCTCCTCTCCAATTACACCATTTCAAGTAGCAAGAGAATACTATATGAGTCTTCAACTAGTGTTGCGTTGTATGACATAAATAATTTAACTTTAATATGTGACAAGCAATCTTCGTTGTGCATGGGGTTCTGTTAATTTTAGGACTAAAACTGAAAAAAACAATTCAACCAAACCAAAGTAAACAAATTATTTAAGAGATAGCTGCTCATACTCCCAATGTTGGAGAACTGCTATGGATGGCTAGTGCGTAAACTTTGGCTGAACCACGAGAAATATTGTAGTTGAATAGAATCTAAAAAAAACTAAAATCAGAATTGTTTTTTACCTTTTGATTTACCACTGACCTACAAAGCAGCAATTGCAGCAGTAGCTTCCGGGCATGTCAAGTTTGTATTGATTCAGCGATTTAATTTAAAGCAATTTTCGCCGGACAATTGAGAAATTGTGGTTTTGTTTCGAAATTGCACTAAATTCTAAAACTAAACTGGTTAGTTTATTGCCATATGGTCGAAACAAATAAAGTTTATCATAGATGTATGTATTCCAAGATCACATTCCTCCTCGCTTCTGCTTAAACATGAGACTGGATTTGATGTAATCATGAAACATGAAAAAGGCGTACAAAAAGAGTTTATATATGAAATAGAGTTAATAAAATGAAGTGTCACAAAGATTTAAACAATATTCCAATTCCAATTTATTGCTGAAGGAATTTCTGACATCAATTTGGGATGAATTCAGTGGGAAATTAATTATTTACCTGTTTTCTAAAGCGGGCAGTAACTACCTGCGATACTTCAAGTGTTCAAATTCATTAATGACTTCAACTGTTTAATTATACAGTACTGATAACTTTGGGGAAGTTTTGCTACTCATTTATCATTTACCAAACAGTCAATCGCTGTGTTCTGGAAGGACTTATTTTGTCAGTAAATTAATTGGTACTGCTTACTAAATTATTAGAAGCTTTTGCAAAGGTAGTAAAAAATCCGCTCCTTTATACTATTTTTTTCAACTTTTTACTCACGATTTATGTACTTTCAAATCATGAAAATTGAACAAGTAGTGAGCTTCAAAACTGAATTGCTGACATACTGGGAAATCCAACTTTTAACGATAAGTTCTAACTCGAATATTTCACAATTCACAACATAAGGAAAACCATTTAAGCGTAGCAAGAACCACACTGCTTGGATTCGCTTTAACGCATATTCCCAATTGCTATTTTTACAAGTCGCTGTTCGTTAACTGGGGTATCGGCATTATTGATTTGGATGCAGGGTGAAAAGTCAAGTTATTTAGGATATCCTGGATATGACGGAAGTTAAATTAACAGCTAGTTGTTGGAAAAGAAGGAAGAGTTTCGCAATTATATTTTTATTGGCCTGTGCTGTGCTAAAAAATTATTTTGGCTCGGTAAATTATTGCGATGAGTCTACGGTCATTGTAATTATGAAATTTGTATTTTTCAAACTGTTAATTTGCTGATGGAGTGAACAAGGAAAAGGAAGATGAGTAGTAATGCATGTATTTGAGTAAGTCAGTTTAATAAGACGTAAAATGGACATATTTTTATAGTTAACTGCAAGTTTACATTTTTTGACGTTGTTAATCATAATCATAAGCGGTGGCTCAATCAGCATTCATAAATCATGCTGCAAAAAGTATGTATAACATAAAGTTTTCGAAGCAATGATATATTATTTTTCAATGGCGAGGCTGTTCAAAACTCTCAGCGAAATTCAGTCTTGTTTGCAGACATAAAAATCGAACTGCTTTATATATTCATAGTCGTATTTTCAGTAATGTAATAAATCAGCTACCTGGAACCGAATATTTAAGCTGTAATTTTTTGGGCCAATGAATCACAAACAAAATAGCAAAACGTAATAGAAAAATATGAAGTACGTAGATTTATTGTAATAAGTATTCGTTATGATAGCCTGATCAGGTATCTATGAATTGTAATTAAAATGGAAATGACGTGGAGGTTGGTTTGCTTTAAATTCATAGAAGCCAGAGCTGTAATTAAGTTCGGGAGTATTACGTTACGACCAAGTTGAGAAACTGCGACGTAGTTCCAGATGTCCAACATGGTATATTTTAAAAATAAAATGGGTTCCTCCAATGTCGGAAATGTTTTAAATAATGGTATATTTTGTTTTTGCGGATTTCCTACCTTAAATGAACTTATAGCTTACCTTATTATTACCTTATACTGTTCTACACGTTAAGTTGAAATAGAGAACACAACTGCCAAATTCCTCCACCTGAAGTACTATTACATAGTAGATTTGTATCCCTTTAGGCTGAATTATTATGAATGATCGATCAGGTCATCATGACCATGAGTGTTCCTTGTTGGATATATTTTCAGCTCATGATGGATCCCAAAATATTTTCACCCAAAAGTCTTTTTAAATTGTGGAAATACTTACCTTAGGTCAAGTATACTATGAATTGAATGATGCCTTAGAGAATCTGGCACAGGTATATGATACTATAAGTCAATATATTTTTCAAGGGTTAACTTCGATCGATCGATCCCCTGGGATATAGGTATAAGGCTTCGGTCAAGGAATATTTTGAAATTAATATCATTATCTTTATCCATCACACGTTGGAAAGGGAGTTTGGCATATGAAATTATTTCTTCCTTAGCTCCACCTTAACTTTGTTCCACACGACCTCCCTAAATGGATTAACATTTGAAGAATTAAAAGTAAATTCCTTAATTAATGGCTGGATGTATAGTAATAGTATGGGTGCTTCCTAGATTCAAATTATGTAATTATTATTGGAATTAGAAACTAAGCTGAATGAAGGTTAATAGGAGCAGGACTGTCCTGGTGTCTGGTAAAGATACAGGCTTTATTTTTGCTTAAAAATGCCCCTTTCTAAAAAAATCTCGCTTCTCCTCTGTTCTCCTATTTGGAAAAGGAAAATCATCTCCTACTCCGGTTTCCAATTGTGGTGAACAAAGCTTCCGGAAAACTGAAACTTTGCTCACGTCAGATCCGAAAAAATTCATTTTGGTAACAGGAATAGGAGAAATAATATGCTTTGCCACTGGAGCAGTTGTGTTTCATCAAGCAGTTTTCAGCGAGCAACTGGAAACTCCAGAAATGAAAAGTCAAGCAAGCTATATCGGAGTGGCATTCATGACGTTGGCGGGAATCTACTGGAAACTGTTTCAATCCCGAAAGGTGATCCTCTTTACAGTGAATGGCTTACTGGAACTGGGAATATCCCCTTCTGTAAAATCTATGAAAATTGTGGAAGCTCTGGGGAATCTGCTTTCTGTCACTGCAAAAATCATTCCCTACCTGTGCAGCTTGGGAGCAATGATCCAGCCTGGATTTCCAACAAATATTTTGATGTTTATGGGAAAAAATACCATATTCTGGAGAGGAGTTCAAGGCATTGTAAATTTCCTTGTGTGGGATATCCTCGGAAAGTTTAGCATCTTCCTGTGGATGCAAATGCTTGTCAGCCTGACAGGCATCCATCACGGAGTCAAATGTTGCCGGAGAAATGCACATGTCAGGGAAGTATTCGGGTTGTACAGAAAAATTCAGATGCTGACAACATCCTTCAACGAAGTTCATTCTGGAATTCTGGTTATAATGTTGGCGCTCATGGCACACGTTCAAATCTATGCTGTCTACATCATCGTGAGAAGTTTCGGAATTGGAGCATCCCTCCCAACGCTGTCTCTCTTTGTCAACTTCATTTTAGCTGGGGACGTGGTGGCAGTCGTATTGGGGATATTTGGCTATGCTGGAGATGTCCAAATGGAAACAAATCATTTCATCAGGAGGCTCAAGCAGGACAAGAAAATGATGTAGAGTCCTCTTCTCCGCAGACTTGTGAGGGCTACACCCCCTTTGGTAATCAAGTTTGGAAGTTCCAACTTCATCGAGAAAATGACACCATTGATCTTTCTCGAGTTCAATGTTGAGCGCATTGTGGATTTGCTTTTAATTTCTTAAAAATACATGTAGCTTCATTGTAGCATTGTGTAGAACTTCTTATGCTAAGCTTTGTAGTTGCTTCGATTTCCATATTTAAAATCGCAGCTATACGCTTCACAAAGATATAACTGGCTGGAATATTATTCTGGAACGGAGAATTTTTAATTGTGTTGACAGTTTTGAGGTCGTATTGGAAATACAAATCTGTTTAATTAACCATAATAATATAATCCAGATGAAGTGGAGTGGATTTTGGTGAAAATGTGATTAGTAATCACATTTCTAATTTTTTAGGATGGATTCAACTTCAAGTAGCTTCTACTTAATTCGTAACGTGGCGTGCCAACTTGAGATAAACCACATAGGAAATCAAATTTGCATTAGAAGCTTACGCAAATCACACTAATATAAATATAGAAAAGTACTATTGTATACATATATATAGAATCCACATAATTTAATATGCACGCCTCGAGAATTCCGAAAACGGGGAAAGACATTTTGCCGGTTTAAATTAATAAATACGAGATATTTTGTGCTTAACAATATTTTGATGTTGGATAGATGATTGTGATAAGGTTTGACGTCATCGTACCCCAAGCCCCCTAAGTTACTCTAGATTTATGGATGAAAATTGAAGCATTTGACGACATTTTGTTGATTAAGGAGAAACAAAAGTTGGTAATAAGTTTTGATGCACGAAAATTCCCAGTGTTTGAGATGCTTCTGTCTGAAAATCTGCTCAAGTTTATGCGTCCAATGTTCAGATCAGACTCTATTCCATTATATTTACTCCCGTTGTAAAACTAGAGAAAGGTGACAACGTAACACTTTTGACATGAAAGGAGGTGACCCCATTGAGGTACTATTAAAACTATAGTGACACAAACAGTTGTTGGTCGAAATTATCAGTAATTATCAATAATTATTAGCTCGCAAAAGTGTTTGAAGTGCGAGCTTTTGAAATCGTCTGCACCGTCTGTGTGTGTGTCTGTCTGTACATACTATGTCCATTAATTTTTTTTAGATTTGCATTCTAAAGTCCAATATATGACCGGATACTGATTGCATAGGATTGCATGTTCATGTGAAAGGTTGTTGCGATCTACTGAGTGTGTAGGATTTTTTGTCGAGGGTCCAAAAGGAACAAAGATACGACCCGATTTTGTGTTCTATAAACTAAGATATTTCGAACAACAAGGAAAAATAAAAATTTTGTTTTTGAAGATTAAGAGTGAATAAGTGAGTTATAGGCGATTCATGTTCCTTTCTCGTGAGTGCATACCGTGTTCTGCTGAGTGCATAGGGTGTTCTCATATTAAGTTCATATGATTTTTTGTGTCCTTTTAAAACTTGCGTTTTACGGCAAACGGAGTTCGGATTCGTAATCTAACTCCCCAAATCCACTAGAAATGATATTTTGTTTGGCCTAGTTCAGACTTCACCAAAAAAAGATTTCCCCGTGAGCTGTAATCTGAGATTTCACTTCCGCCTGGATGGATTTGAAAGCATGAATTGGCTATACCTGCGCGAATTGTGATAACTAGGAAAATCAATGAAGCCACCAGGGCAGCCAATTTTTGGCAATTCGATTTCCAGATCCTTCACAAGAATTCTATGTATGAACCTAGTCGTATTAACCACAATTTCCTTTTATTGCCATGTCCCAATTCGTTTTTTTCTTCTTCGTAACCTACAAAACCTGTGTACATAAGAGGTTATACGACTTTTTTATGTTAGCATGATGGCAGATGGCTTGTGATGGAACACGATATATAAATTATCCTAATTTTCTTTACTCATTGATTCGCCGCCCTTTTCGCAAATGCAATTGTTTCCTCTGGCGCTATGCAAATATACTAAATAAATAAAAGGGAATTTCCAGATGGTTCGGATAAATGATCAGCAAACAATTCCAGGATGAATCCCGTGACTAAACAAATTTCTCCTTTAGTCTCTCTCTCAAGGTTAGCCAGACAGGAGGTAATTTTTCTACAGTTTTATCTTTCGTCATGGGTGCATTTCCGTCAGCCTTGGCTCCAGCGACGTCCCCGTCCTCAGCAAAGTCTTCAAAGAAGGCACGTATTTTCGACGAAGAAAGTCCCGTTTGCACATTAGCCAATAGAGAAAACTGCTACGATCCTGATTCCCTCCGAAAGGCGTTTCACCCTTTGGGCATTTTTTCCAAGTGTTTTGGACTCTTTCCTTGTTTCGATTTTTGCTTCGTGGAGAAACTGAGCGATAGCGATGTTCAAATCATTCACATTCTGGACTACTGCTATTCCGCCTTAATCTTCTTTCTTTTGACGGGAGGTGCCATTGTTTGCTCGATCATGACCCCGAAGTCCTTAAGTTTGAAGGAGGATGAAAAAGCGGGAAAAAATATGGATTACTATATCAAGTTAACTCTAATTTACTCCACAATCTTTGTTGGAGTCCAATCTCTTTTCATTTTTCCAATGAAGACGCGCGAAGTTTTGAATTTTGTCAAGTTGTTTTCGAACGTTGATAAAATTCTGCGGTTTGATGGGCGTATGGAGGAGAGATGGTTTGCGAAGAAGGTCTTGATGTACTTGCTAGGAGTCTTGGTCTTCACTTTGGCGTCATTCCTGGTCCTTTTTGTTTTCGATGGGACGAATAACTGCTTTTCGGATTATCTCATGGGACCTATTATGACTTTGGCGGTGATGGCTTTGGTGACGCCAACAGGGCTGGCCATATTTTTTCTGAACGCTGTCAAGTTGAGAATGATGCACTTCAACAGGAAGTTGGAGACCATGTTAAGCCCGGTGTCTCCGTCTTCAACGACTTGCACAGGATTCCATGACTATGGTGATGAGCTGGATGGGAAAAAGCTGTCGAAGAAACCAGACCAGTTTTGCTTGGATTTGGAAAAGATGAGAATCCTTCACTGCGAACTTAGGACGTTGGGATGTTGCATGAATTGCATTTTTGGGACGCACTTAGTTCGCGACTTTTTGTATTCTTTTGTTGCCCTGATTTTGTATACATATTGCTTGATTTACCTGGCAAGTGAAAAGGCTGGAGAATTCACCTGGATAATCTACATTGGTCAGAATGCATTCATCTTGTTGAAAATTCTTGTCATGGTTTGCTTCGCACAACACATCAACTGCCAGGTGAGCTTTACGAGGAAACTCTTACATTGCGTTTAAACGTGCCTCATGTCATTTTAAATTTACACATTTTTTCAGGGAAAATTGCTAAAGTATACAATGCAGCGGGTTTCTCTTACTAGGCTGCCAGCAGAATGCTGCTTACAGGTGGAGAATTTTGTTTTGCAATAAAAAAATAAAAATTCAAAGCTTGCGAGGAAACTATGAAGGTTAACTTTTGAATGTATTTCCAGGTGCAAACTTTTCTCGGAGCGTTGGATACTTTACCAACGATTTCTGCTGCGGGATTTTTTGAAGTTAACAAAGCCCTAATGACTTCTGTAATTAGCTATACAAAGTTTTTAAATTGGTGAACAATGTGTGAGACTTTCCACTATTTATAGTATTTGTTTGAAATTTCAGATTCTTGCATCAATCACAACCTACTTTATCATATTGATCCAATTCAAGCTAAGCAAACAGTTTTGAGTTTCCAGGATTCAAATTCCAAAAGTTCCATCTTTACGAAAGAAAAATATTTAGTCTTCTTAAATTTAGACAAGACTCATACTCTTGTTGACACTTGACTATTAATTTAATTAAAATGTAACCACAAAACCCTTTGTTACAAATGTCATTTTTGTGTTGGTTCGTTATCTAATCAAAATATCTAAAAGATATCAAAGGTCATGAAATAAAGTAGCAGAGTTGAGCAGAATAACATAAAGCATTACATTCACGGAATCAATTTATCTTATCTTGGATGAAGCCAGATTCAGCATCAGTGTAAGTGAAGCCCTTCCTAGCATGTTTATTTGTCACCACAGCATACTGACAAGGAGCCAAGAAAAATATACACGTATCATGGGAAAATTGCATAGGCATAGTCCAATTATTTTCATGTCAAGTGTTGTCGTTCTTTGTAAAATTATGTCATGATTAAAAAAATATGTGAATCCACCTTCATTAAAATACGTTGAATGCTCATTGACAGCACGTACAACATTGATGTCCTTTGCATTGCCATTCGGCAAGTTGTGAAAGAGCGAACATGGAAAATTTCGAAAGGACTCATCTGCAAAGGCACCTTCCTCGGTTAATTGAGGTGACCTCGTGTAATTTCGGGTTTATATCTAGACTTGTGAGTAGTGGAGTGCTAAGTTTAGAAGATGCAGAGGACGTAGTACGTAATTACTTTGATTGTTATTCAACTAGTTAATTTCATAATAATTCGAATTCATAGATTTCCTTACAATTTGCAGACAGGGCAAAGGACCCAGTCCTCACGGGCGTTTAATCTTTACAAGATTTCGCAGACAAGGGTTGGCGCTTATGTTGCACTGATGGAAGCATTACTGGACACTAATCAAACGGGAGCTTTTGAAATTCTGAATGACCTTCATGATAACAACAATGTGGAAAGCCTTCATGAGAAGATAACCTATTCCGGGAAGGAAGAGGATGTTATTGGGAGAGGAATCAATCTTGTGAAAGTTTACAGAGGAAAATTTGGAAAGAGACTAGCAGCTATTAAAGTGATAAGCAAAGAGGTGCCAAACAGGAACAAGATTTTGAGAGGGGTCAACCTTCACAAGTTGTGTGACCAGCATGAAAATGTTGTGAAATATTTGAGCGCAGCGGTTCTGGAAAAAGTTATTCTTGTGGCGGTGGAACTGTGCGATATGACTTTGAAGGTGTGGGTGACCGCAAAAGAAAGGAATGAGGGGATATTTTTAATTTCAAAGATGGAGGTACTTCAACAGGTGACGAAGGGATTGGAGCATATTCATTCTTTGGAGATTAGTCATAGAAATATCAACCCGGGAAATGTCCTCGTTGTAATGACCACTGGGGGCAAGGTTCTAGTCAAAATTTCGGACTTTACTCTGTCCAAGGAAATTTCGGGTGAGCGGAATAGCTTTAATTTAGATAAAGCGTCCACTGGAACGGAAGGCTGGATGGCTGCAGAGTTATTGGCTATAAATAACGGGAACAATATGGTAAGCGACTTCATTTTTATAGAACAGAACAGACTACGTTTGCATTACGTTTCGCTACTCAACTGACAAGATCAAATAATGCTCATGCATATTTTGCATTGCATCCATCCATATAAGATAGGATACTGTCAAGTGCAATGTCTAGCTGGAGTCGCATGAGTATAACTCGTGACAAGTTGAGTGCACTTGTACGAAACGAATCAATATGAATTTAGATGGGGTTCAGTTCAGAGCTAACAAACGACTAAATTTGTCTTTATCATGTTTAGTCACTTTCAACAGACATTTTCTCCTTGGGCTGTATCTTCTACTATGTGATTAGCTCAGGGCAACACCCATTCGGCAGCCATAGGAATACCTACAAGGGCAACATTATCGAAGACAATCCTTCCCTCGACATAAACTCAATTGACTCACAATCAGTCCCTTCAAGCACCATACTCCTCACCCGGTTGATGATATCCAAAAATCTGAAATCCCGTCCATCTGCCAAAGCCATTCTATCTCATGAGATATTCTGGTCATGTGAAAGGAAACTCAGATTCCTGTTGGATTGTTCTGAATTCATTAGCATGCTCAATGAAGACGACATCAATGACCGGCTTAACGCATATTTACAGTTGACCCCTAGCGACAATCGGTCCTGGCTTCAAAACATGTGCCCAATTTTGTCTTCATATTTTAAAGACAAAAAAGATTCTATTCTTGAACTCATCTTTGCCATTCGGGAGACCAACGTTGGCTATACAAACCTTCCTCCAAAGGTTCAACAAGCGATGGGAGACTATCCAAAAGGAGTTTGTTATTACTGGGCATCCAAATTTCCGCTTCTGGTAACCTTCCTCTGGACACAATTTCAAGGTGCGAAGAGACTCGAGGAATATTATGACCCTGAACCGAGTTGTGCATTAAGAGTGGACTGGTCCGACCCTGTGGTGGTAGATTGTGTGGAAAAAAATCACTTGCAAATGGGATTTGTTGCAGATCAACCGAAAACGAATATTGGCAGGCGAAGATCCAGCATTGATTGCGAAGTCGCTACAGAAGTGTTTGGGGTGTGGAATTTAGCACAGGTGGAGAATGAAGAGGGGGAGATTGGAAGAAGAGAAAATGTGGAGAACAAGGCGGAAACATGTGACGACGACGACAGCGTTCTGAGTCTGACCACAAGCAGCTCATTGTCGATGAAATCTTTGCGAAGGGGTTCAGCTCTTAGCTTCACCGAAGGAAGGGGATTACTGTGGGATTTACTCAAGTCCTGTCCTCCCGACGCACTTTCGGAACGTTCACATGAGAAAGAAGAGCTGGTCCGTTTGATTGTTCAAGTTAATACGAATTTGGCATGCAATATCAATGGGAATGGCGAGGTTGGGGAAGCGCTTGGGAAAGTGATACGGTCCCTCATTATATATGGAGCAGAAATCCAGCTCCAAGATAAGTATGACCAAACAATTATCCATATTATGCCAAAGTACATAGCTGCCAGTGATTATCATGAAGTTTTAAAGTTACTTGATGAGATGGGTTCCTTAGACGTATTTTTTAAAGAGGATAAAAAGGGTCGGTTTCCGCTCCATTATGCAGTATATTATCTGCCTCTGCAAACAAGAACAGTAAACTTGCTGAGGTCAGCTGGGGTCGATTTTAAAGCTGTCGACAAGAAAGGCAATTCAGTTTTAGCTTTTGCAATTGAAGGGAACCGGAAAGGTGAATTTATTCAAACTTTATTAGAGTCAGGAGCCGACCTAGGGAGGAGAAAGTTGATGAGCCAAAATATACTTCATGTCGGAGCCCTTTGTGGAAATATATCTGTTGTAAAATACTTTTTGAAGAAAGGCTTGTCTATAAACGACAAAGATGACAATGAGTGTACCCCTCTTCACTTGGCAGTGGAAATCGACAATTCGAGAAATCTTGAGATGGTCAAGTTTCTCGTGGCTTCAGGAGCAGATGTCAATTGTACAAATATATTTTACCAAACACCGCTCCATTGCGCGGCCAAATTATCAGTTGAACCTGTAGAAATTCTCAAGTTGCTCATGGATCAAGGCGGAAAGCCTGAGATGTGGGATAAAAATGGTTCCACGATGCTCCACACAGCTGCAGAAAATCTCTCCCAGACTCAGTTCCATGAGGTTGTCACTCATTTAGCGAAGCTTGGAAAAGTGAAAGCTTCCTGCGGAAAAGACAGTAAAGGTTGTACACCTCTTCAGGTGGCTGTTTCCAACTTTGACGTATTTCCAAAAACACTGGAGCTTTTGGTGAAAAATGGAGCGGAAATTGCGTCAGTGAATAATTCGGAAAATTGTGTAATGCATTGGGCAGTCTGGAAGCAAAGAAGTGTGGAATGTCTAAGGGACCTTGTCAGATTTGGAGGAAGGTGTCAAGTTGTGAACAGGAATATGGAGTCTCCTCTTCACTGGGCGGCACACTATGGGAATTCAGAAGTGGTCAGGTTTCTTTTAGAAAATGGGTGTTATGTCGACTGCCAAGATTTGCACGGTATGACACCGCTTCACCGAGCAGTGGGAAGTGAAGAAGCATCAACAACTGAGATTCATGCGGTTGCAAAGAAACTCATGAGATATCTGGCTAACCCCAGGATCAAGAACAGGAATGGGCAAACTGCCATTGAGATTGCAGTAAAGAGAGAGGAAAAAGGGGAAGTGAGGAGGAAGACTATTCTTTTACTCAAAAGGGTAAAGGTACAATTTCGATAAAATTATAAATGATTTTAAAGTTTCTTAATTGAATTAATGCACTCATACTTAAAGTCAAATTTTTTGAACGCTTCAAGCGTCAGCAATAAAATGGAGTCTTCTCTTCACTGGGCAGAACACTGGGAATTAAGAAGTGATCAAGTTCCTTCTGGGAAATGGGTGCCAAGCCAAGATTCTTACGGGACGACTCCACTTCACAGAGTGTGCAAGGTGAGGATGGTCACGCGGTGTTAAAGCAACTCATGAGGTATAAGACTGACCCCAGGGTAAGGTAAAAGTAAAATACTTGAACGTTTTTTTTGTAAAAACAAAATCTCTTTATTCCTTTCGCATTGCTCAATTTAATGTGCATTGATTTCACTGCATTCAAAACAGAAATAGAGCAAATAGGATTTTTAAAAATCTTCTAGTTAGAAAAGCGCTGGAAAATTGCAAAAATTGAAGTAAATTGCCTTTCACCATCGTATCACTTTTATACTTGTACAAATTACAGTTATGAGGAAATTTAAAAATTGTGCAACAGATAGAATGTTTTCATACAGCTTGCATGCATACTAATAAGAATTTAACTTTAAATTAGCCTAAAACTAATTTTATATTTGGTTTGGCATTCGTTTAAAAAATTTCAAACTAAAATTCCTAAACACTATAAATTAACTCTATTGAACTTTAAATTAATTTTATATAACTTTTTATCTCAACTATGAACATTTAGCTATTAATACCTCTTATCTAAATTGCACGGTAAAGTAAGCGCGAAAAAAAGATTGCGATGATTTGATAATAAAATTGCGATAAAATTTTCAAACAAACATTTTGAAAGTGAACAAATTTGCTTCTAAAACATTTTATAAATAAATTTCTTTGCATAGCAATAAATCTCCAGGATACATTTTTGTTCATCTTGTCATATCTATACGGATGTGGTTCAAGCATCGATAAGATTATCGCAAGATTGCGACTTCATCCCTGCCTTCTTCCTCGTTCTTCTATTTATCGTAAGGACGACTGCCCCTTGCTTAATTTTCTTGAAGCGGGTAAGCGCCTGAGCGTGAGTGAGTCCATCAACGGAATCTCCATTTATTGACAGAATTTCATCTCCTGCAAAAGAATTGAAAAAAAATGTATAAACAAAAATCAATTAAAATAAGACAAAATGTCTCTCATATTTTACTACACTTTTCCCCTTTTCCTGGTTCCTACTCCGCTGACAGAGAATAAAACTTTATTACTATTGCATTAGCCCACCCCACCCATTTCCTAGACAGGAGACCCCATTCCAGCAATTAATCCTTGTTCCAATATCATTCCCTCTCAACACGCTATCCTCTTTCCAGGCAAGAAATCAATATACAAACGAATGACCTCACACGCAAAAAGGATATATTCTCTGCAAGTCTGGATCATCTTTCCCCTCATTATTTACTGTATTTTATTATCAAGCTATGTACAAAGCTCTCTTTTCGGAAATTAATACCTTTACACAAGAGGGCTGACATGTTCCCAAAAAAGCAGGCAAAGTCACGTCGCATTTTCTCTTGTCTCAATGTCACGTCTAGTTGAGCTCATGTTACAAAATTTTAATATTCCCATTTTCGGTAAAAACGCAACGCTATACAATAAACTTAAAAAATCTCAAAGTTCCCCATTTCACAAGATTTTCTCTTTTAACGGGATTTCCTCCACAAAAACAAACAAATTTTCCACAACTCAAGGTCCCTATATTTTTTGGCGTCGCATAGTTTCGTTTATAGATTGCGTCTCTCCTAATCATAAAGATGAATACACTTGAGTGGAGACATTACTCCTGGCTATGGTAGCGGTATTTTGGCTCGAGCCATTTTACAACTGTCATTGTCAAAAACTTGTATTCTGTCTGAAGATATAATTTTATTACAGTGTGAAAAGCATATTGAAAGGAGACAAGAAAAGGTCGCTTTTTTGGGATCCCGTTTGTATATTTTATTTTTACAATACCTTCTTGGAGCCTTCCGTCCTCGACAGCTTGACCATTTGGGAGAATGCTTTTGACGAAAATGCCAATATCCCCTTTAGGCGAGTCTTTTCCACCAACTACGGTAAATCCTAAGGGCTTCTTTCCTCCTCCTTTTTCATACACTACGGTTAGGTTGGTCTGCAAAGAGGACTTTGGTCGCCTGGGCAAAGTGCAAAAGGAGGGGGACTCGTCCTTTTCCTTTTTTGAGTGAAGGGATCCACCGGATAATCCGAGGGCGGACTCGGCTGGAGAGTCGAGGGCCAGAGAAGCTGTGTTGGATTCAGATTCCATTAAGCTTATCACGAATTTTCGACGGGCAGAGTTGATATCGTTGCGACTAGACTTGGAGTCTTTCAGGGAATCTTCAAATGCCACTCGGTGAGTTTTCTTCCGGCGGGGGAGAGAATTGCAAGAGAGAGGGGGTGGCAGAGGAGGCTTTCCAGAGGTGGAAGAGTTGGATGAAGAAGGTGATATTTGAGGTGGGGTGGATAAGGCGGGGTTAGAGTCTTCATAGGAAATTTTGATTATTGTCGTGTTCTTGCTGTCTTGAAGAATCCCAGTTTTTGGGATTGGCGTTGTCGGTAAAGGAGGAAGGGAAGAGTGTCGTTGGTGATGGGGAATGAGGGAGGGTCGTGGAGGAGGACGATTTTGAGGGGAATGGGGAGGACGGAGAACGACTAAATCCATGTCTCTCTTGAAGCCATTGCAGAGCGTAGAGTAAACATCGGATAAACAAAGGTCACGCACGAATTTACCGTTGATGCTGATTATCTCGTCGTCAACGAGGAGCTCTTCAAGTCTGAAAAAAGCAAGATGATAATAATCCCATAAATTTCTACAAACTTGTCAACATTATATCTAATAAATCTTTCAATGACTACTAAAATATGGAGGGATGGAGGGGGCGTTTGGAGTAAACTACATTGTTATGCACCTCTGATTCCAACTCGTTATCAAAAAAACTTTCCTTTTTAACTTTCCTTACATCCCTCCCTTTCCCTTTGGCGTATTTGAATAATGAAGAAATCCATTAGGAAATTTTGTGAGAAAAAGTAGAGCACAAGGAAGGAATTAGAAGTGAATGTTTTTCCAATAAAAATGCATCTTGTCTTGGAAAAGCCTTTTTCCACAGGAAAAAACTTGGCAATTTCTCGTTCCCTCTTTCATCTCCAATCTGTTTTGTCAACGAAAATGGAAATAATGGCTGTGCATTAGTTTGTGTGTTCTTCACCCTCCTGGAGATGTTCCAGAGAAATCCAGTGCAGTGATGCATAGGTAAAAAGGTAAAATTGGAAAAAGGGGAGATGTAGAGAGATGCAAGATCGATATAAAAGATGGGATCGAAGCTCGTTACAAAAGTACAAACACATTTATCAACATCTTCTCCCCCAATTTTCCATATTGCACTGAAAACAAGATATTTTTCTTCCCTGGAGTTGTCCAAACAAAGAAACATTTTTTTCCAGGCATGATCTTACATCCCTCCATTTGTGAAACTTTGTAAAAATGCAATAGCGCCTCAGGCACTAGTATTTTTCCTATTGAAAGGGGAATAAACACGAGGAATATTCTCGAGCAGAAAAACTGGAAAATAATGTATTCCTCAAAGCTCCTATCTTTTCAAACATTTCCCAATAATTATCAAAGTCGTTTTCCCCTCACGCAATTCCAAGTAAAGATTTAAATAATTTATTTATATTTTTTTTCTTTGTCAATTTTCCCCCATCGGCGACATCCCTTTTACCACAACTTGTGTGTGTAATTTGAGCCGGAGTGCAGCAATCAAATCAAATGAAGCCACAATCCGTGTCAAATTTCACGTTGCATTGTTATCCCTACATAACAACGGCAACTTCATCATTTCATGTTTTTCTATCCCAATCTTCTTTTTTCTTCACAACCTTTGCCGACATTGGTGTGTTTTAAACCTCTCCATTGTTTTGTATAGTGGGGCAATAAACTAATCAAAAGCAGACAAGTTTGTATCTGTGAAACAAGAGGGGTATTAACTGATCATGATTATTACTGAGAATTCCTCTTTTCCTTTATTACGGCATGAGATGAGGAGAGATTCCACCTCGACATTCACACGCATTGTGAGACAAGATGAGGAGAGGTTGCAATGCTGTAGTTGATCTCGTTTTTATCTCTGAAAGCCCCACCGCTTCACAGAAAGACATCAACATCAAGTGTAATTGTAATGGAGGAATCTCATCTTCTCATTATCTTTTACAACCTTGCATAAACCTTGGTCGTCATTATTCTTATGAGTATTGCGTTCGCAATGTCACGTGATTACAGACGGAAGGAAAGGGTGAGGCTTAATTAACTCTTTTGTGTCCAGCTTACCTGCAAATGTCAGAGTCCGGATGGATAAATCGAATCAGATAACCGCAGGATGAATTCTCGTCCAGATTTTTCTCCAGGCGTAAACCAAGCTCGGGATGGCATCCATTTGCGGCTGCAATTCTGGCGGAGATGGCACTTGGAGAGAATTTAGGAATTCGAACAAGCCTGTATTCCCCTTGAGGCGGGGATTCTCTGGAGGAGAAGGTAGGTGGGGGAATGATAAGGTCGGAAGAGGAAGACTTCTTTTTGTGTGAGCTTCCATCGTCGTTTAAGCTTGTGGAGGAGTTTACTCTTCGAGAGTAGGAGAGGTTCGAGAAGGAGCCTTTGTTAGAGGGGGTGGTGAAGCGAAGGGAACCTTTTCCCATGTCGGGGTCTTCCAAAACCGAACCTTCTTTTAGGTTTTGGTTGAGTTTCGAACTGTGATGGCGAACTCTGCGGACCCAGGCTGGCTGATTGGAAAGGATTTTGGGTTGAGGCTGTCCAGAAGTAGTGTCTTCGTTGAATCTAACGGAACAGCAGGAATTGGAGTTGTTGCTATTTGTACTCGAGCAGCTGGAGGAGGAGGAGGTCGCTAGGATGGAAAGAGGTTCGGTATTGTCCTCTTGAAAAAGAGAGGAACCGTCGCCGAGGGCTTCGTTAACGATCCCACTGTCCCCATCGGAGTTATGGCTGGCAGCACTGCTACCAGCGGTGGAGGAATTTCCGCTGATGAAATCTAGACTTTTTGGCATTCCAGGATGGTAGCTGGAGTCTAAATTGGAGTCACTTTGTGAGGAAGAAAATCCTCTGAAAAGAGAGGACGCTGGGTGATGGTGTCCAAAGTCGACATCGTCTTCGTCATTATCCCTTCCGGTTGCATGACTAGACACGGAATGAGGACCTCCAGGATCTTCAGAATCTTCTAAATACAGAGGATTCACGCGAAACTCGTAATTATCAATGTCACCCCCTTCCAGGTCGTCGAGATGCGGAACACCCCCAAAGGAAAAAGATCGGACTTTCCTTCCAAAAGCGTCTTTAGTTGGGGAGCCTTTTCCAAGAGAGTTTTTCGATATAGACCGGTTCTTGTCTTTGTTGGAAAATCTGGAGAATAACTTGGAGCTTGAGATTTTCCCAGAGTTGAAGCACTTGTCTGAAACCTCCTTCAATTTTAGCTTTAGTTGTTCAATTGAAGTGGTCCCAGATGAGTCGGAATGTTTCGAAGGTTTCTTTGTCGTCGATCCTGTCGGAGTTTGGGAGCGTGTTAGCGTATGATTGGAGATTTCCGGAGAGGAATATCTTTCTGGAGAAAATGTTTGCAATTTTTTGGTCTGCAAAGGAAGTGGCGGCAAGCCGACAACTTTTCGCAAAGTAGAGGTGGATCCTGTTGGAGTGGGATTTTGTGCGGAATTTGCAGATGTGAGATTGGACTGACTATGATGATGACTGATGATGTTATGTCGATTTATTCTTTTCAAGCATGGACTGCTTTCTCGACTCCTCCGGTCTGCAAAGGATGTGGAGGTTGAGGAAATAAAATGCTTATCATTCAACTGTCCCAGGTCATCTTGTACAGAATCTGCATCTTCAGAGGTGAGCCGAGAAACGGATAAAGATTTTGATTTAAGATCCTCACAATTCCCTACAGAGATTTGACTTCCTCTCGGCTGAAATTCGGAAAGCCCTGTTCCTTTCCAAGTGAAGCCGACATGGCTATGCCGTTGCATTGGGGAATGCTGAGGGGGCGGTTGAGGACGTAAAATTGCACTAGAAAAGTCCACCGAGTTTCTTTCTTCTCTCCACTTATCTATTGGAGAGGTGGCTCCGGGATTGGACAGATTTTTTGTCGATAAGGACAACATCCTTCCAGGAGAATCCCCTCCAGCACTTGATCTCTTTTGATATTCCAAATTTGGCAGTGGGGTCCTTCTCGGAGAATGGCCGAAAGCGTAAGTCCCCCCTCCTCCAGAACTAAGTCCAGTAACTCCTGACCTTGGGGGAGACCAGCATCGTATTCTTCCTGAATAAGACATGTGTCTTGTTCTCGGGTCAACCAAGTTTGATAGGTCATTTGGAATTTTGGAATATGAATTTGTCGGAGTGTCCCTCTCTTCTCGAGAGTCCCCTTCAGGGATCCTTTCTTCGTCAATTGAATCCTGTCTCAGTTTCCTTCTCAGCCAGGGCGAAATACCTGAACAAACAAAAACAAGATAAATTAGAATTTTTTGAAGAAAAAATAAATAAATATAATTCCCGCCCTTTTAAAAAAAATATATTCATGTGATCATTCCTTGACAGTTTCCTCCACTCCACCTCATTCATCATCATGATAATCCCCAGTTCTCAAGGGAAGTTCTCATTAATACCAGCGCCAGAGCGGAACCGAAGATGACTCTGGCTTAAATCAGCTCCATTCAACTTTCTGCTTGGCTTCTCTCCCCTTTTCCTCTGCTCTTTTTTTCTTGAGCGGAAATGAAACCAAGAAAGCAGAGGAGTCGTGTGACAGGAAGGCTGCTTTGTAAGCATTTATTTCAAGCGAGACTCACATCATTTGTGAATGCGTATGTTTTTCTGGGGTTTTCTTTAAGGAAAAAATCCCTTCCAGCGGATTTCATTCTTAAAAGCACAAGTTTTTTTGGAGTATAATTTTGTTTTTGAAGCTTAGTTTGCGTTTTTTGCGTGACATGTTTTTGTTGTCGTTGCTGAATAATTCTTGCATAATGAGGTGGATGACTCAGCGAGAAAATTGGTACACAAGTTGTGTACCTCTGCTCAGATGTTTTTTCTGAGGAAAATGCTCACTGGCTGCCAAATGGAGGCTAGAAAATTAATTTTTTTCTGCTAAATTTTCCTTTTGCTTCGTTCCCTCTAGCCTGGATCTCGGCCAGGGAGTAATCAAGTTAATTACTTTTGTTGAGTAGAGAGCTCGAGGGAAAAGGGCTAATTAGAAGTTGAGCAATAATAGCCCCTGTTTGGTCTCTCTTTTCCATATTTCAGCAGAGGCAAGTGAGAAGAGAATCAATATTTTCCTGGGCTGGGCGTCTCATCATCCCTACAACTTTCCCATGATGCTCTTCATCTCTCTCGGTCACCTTTTAATTTAACGTGATCAAATTAGCTGACGGCAGTGGAGCCAGAGGAAAGTATAAAATGTACTTCCTTCCGCTTTATAGCTCTTCTCCGCCTTCAACCTAGCGGATTTATTTTGATCGCTTTATCTGCGAAACTGTATATTTTTTATATGAATTCCTCAACGAAGCGCATATGTTTCATCTCGTGCGAGTCATCCAAGCGAAGAAACTGATGGTAAAAATGAGTTAGCCCGTTACCACTAAAAAATGTCATTGATGACAGCACACAGGGGTTGATTTCTCAAAGAATAATTTTTGATTTATGAAAAGCTGAGTGAGTGAAATTTGTGAATGCGTGAGTGTGGTGAGTTGTGAGAGATTGAAAAATTAAAGGGATATCCTTGTTCCGACATTCACTTCCTACAAGGAAGCACAGGGTGAGGTTCACTCATAATTGGACACGTTCCGTTACCATTTTTTATATCGAGAGCGGCCAAACCCAACCACGGAATGAAACAAGAGCAGAAAATATGTATCAAGAGGAGAGTCAATGGCAGAGCAAAACAAAAGGTGGGAAAGGGACCAAACGTGTAATTAAATCTGAGGCGATATGTGTGTTGTGTGTGGTGAATGAAAGCTTGAATTAAAGTTTGTCTCTCGAGGGGCTAGACAAAAAATTATAGGATTATTATCCTCTCCCCACAAAGGAGTGTTTAGCGGGCGAGGTGGTTTTTGGAATGTGACAAGCAAATCATTTTTTCCTTTGAACCGAGTACAACGATAATTACACGTGATTGTCATTCCAAAATAATGGGGATGGGGCACGTTACCACTGCAGAGATTTGTGGTGACCGCGAGGGAAAATGAGAGCTACTTGAGTGGAAATTTTGAAGAGAGTTTAAATTAGCAGGTATCTCTCGCAAGGCGAAAAAGCACACCGCAAGGAATACACATTTTAAAGTGGTAATTATTCCCAGAGAAGGAGGATAATGGGGAGGATAATGAGAAATTAAAAATTCTTCACAAGACGTGAGCCAGACGCTCCTTGTAAAATGGTGTGCAAGACTTTTTTTTTTAAAAATGTCGAAGAGACAAGCGACAAGATGTTGTGATATGAATAGCATATTTGTCATTTGAAATATCATTTTCTCTATTTTGTCAACCGACATTAGAGGAGAGAGGAAAAGAGAGGAGAAAAATGCTTGAGTAATTTTTAATGGAGTTGGTGAGTAGATGACAGAAGTAATTAAAAGCCGCATTCTTTGTCTTTCACACTCCTTTCACAACTCTTCCTTCAAGAATCCTTCGCCGCTGCAGTTTGTCAAATGGGATATTTACACACATTTGCATAAAGGATAAATCACAGGAATCAATGTTATTTTACGCTTGGGTGTTCTCAAAGGAGAAATTACTTTGGGAACAAGTGATGGTCAAAATTTGAATGAGATTTTTGCAATATTGTATCTTTTAAATTGATGAGCTCCCAATGATCATTGCAATTCCATTCAATTTAGTTGAGTTTTTTCATGCCGATTTCTCTCTTTAAAATAGATTTATTAGAGTAATCAACCCTTCTATTCATTTTTCCTTTTGACAGATGCAAAAAAAATCCTGTAAACTCTTCACGCGTCCACAGTCCACTATCGATTTCGCTTCGGTGTGTGCTCGAGAAAAAAAACACGTGTTGAAATGGGTCGTCGTGCACCCATATTTCAGTCAGGAGATGACTCGCTCAAGATGAGATTTTCAAAAGGAATATTCATTTCTCTCTCACATTCTCTCTTCCTTTACACAAGCTCAACTGCGAAAGCAAAGCAGAAGCGGCTTGACTTTTTTTAAAAGTCCATCTTTGCTACAAACACATCTCTCACAATTTGAGAGGCGAGGAGAGATGTGTAAAGTTTGCATTTCAGAAAGTGAGTCAACATCCTAAAAACACTGGCGGCATGCTCGAAACAAACAGTGCGGCTGGTAAAGACATTTTGAGAAAAAAAAATGTTCTGCTCATCTCACCACAAAAATATATTGCTACCGCAACAAGAATAATATTTTTTAAAAAAAGTCATTTTAATTTACTGTCACATTTACTCGTTTTGCCAGACTTGGAGTGAATTCTTTAGCGACGGCGAGATAAGATTTTTTTAAAGAAATATAAAATAGCATTTTTTTCTATTTATTTCTCTCCTCTTGAAATCGAACAAGTTGTACATATTTGCACGATCTCTCTTGCTTTTGCTATGACAACCGTACAAAGTCAAGCTGACGGCTAAATTGTCTCTTGAGCCGCAAAAATTGCTTTTCGAGATAACAGCGAGCTAATATCTACATAAAAATTGAAGAACGGGATGAGTGCAGTTTTTGCTCTATTTTTTTTATCTAGAAGGCTATAACGCTATGCTACAATAAATCACGCAGTTTGAAACGACACTAATTTTTTTGCCGTGAGATATATATTTTTTAAGCTCCAATAAAAAAAGTTGTAAAGCGTGAGGTTGTTTCTGAAGCTTGAGGGTTTTTAAATGAAATTTACGTGTTATGCCGAAAAGCATGCATTTTAGAAGTTACACGTGGGCTAGGGAATTTGGTGGGTTATGAAAAATGACAAAGATTCGAAGGAAATGGGAGCGAGGCGAGAACTTGCAGTTAGAATTGCAGGGCAAACTGCATTTTTCATCCAAGTCGCTACGGAGCGTGATGACATTCACGAGAGATAAATAGAAAAACCGTGTCATTCTTGCCAACTCAGCGGAGACAACATGAATGACATAAAGTGGAGGCTGACAGTTGTCAGGATGGGTGAGAAAATGCATGTCACGAGAGAGAAAAGTGCTGTCGCGTTGCTAATGAGAGCTATAGACAAACAAGAGGAAGTCGGGATGCTGGGGTAATATACGGGTAATATTGCTGGAAAACAAAGGGAAATTATATGTGTGGAAAGAGTGCATTCATTCCAGGGAAACATGGAGCATCACCACAAATTAAATCTGAGCTGGAGCTGATGAACAAGAGACACAATCAGGGAGACAAGAGTAGTGACAAAAGAGGGAAATTGACAGGAAGCTAGAAAACTGAGATTGAAAGCTTAGCCTTGTATGCACACGTGCCCACGTGTGGTGCCCAACTCTGGAGAAAGGGAGAGAAAATCCTGGAAAAGGAGACTGTTGTGTAATGCAATATTCACTGGAGGAAGAGGAAGTGAGCTGACAGCAGCTACACGTGTGGTGGTGAGGTTTTGTAAAATGTGGAGAAAAGACAAGGCCGTTTAAAATATTTTATGTGAAAACTCTTTCGGTTGAATTTCGGCAGAATTACTGTCATTTGAAATTCTATTCAAAAACTTTTTCGCCTGGAGAATGAGTTGAATTGGAAAAGGAGAAATGTAAACTATTTTCATTTTCTCAAAGTTATTATATTTCATTCTGGAAAAACAATACTTCCGTCGCAACTCTAAATGGGAAAGTTTTTCTCGGGCTAATTTACCAAAAATTGTTTCCAACAAATCCTGTCAAGTTTTCCACTCCATTGTAAACTTTATGCAAAAAAATGTAAACTTACTTCTTCCTCTACTCCTCCTTTTCATTTCGCTCGGTGTCGCCGGCGCGCTTGGAGGAAAGAACACAGTATCACTGACATTGTCGTCACATTCCTCATCCAATCTGAGTGGGGACAAGCTTAGCAGCTGAGGACCACTGTCTTGAACTTTGCTCCCGAACCACTTCATGTTTGCACTGGTTACACTTGATTCACCGTTAACTTTTTCACTTTTTCCCGAGCTCACTTGCCTCCTTCCAGTGACGACAACTCCATTACCACCTTTTAGCTGAGACTGTCTTCCCCCCACAAACTTTCCAGGGGGAGGGATATGACTTTGGTGGGTTACGACAACACTGCCTCCACTTGATCTTCCCCCAATATTACTATTTCCACTTGTGAAAAGGTATCCCCCGTTGACCAACTTTGTTGAAGTGTGATGATTGTGGACGTTGTGGTGTACAGGCGGGATTGAGGTGGAGGCTGCAGAACAAAATAAAATATTGAATAAGTCTCATTATCTTCTACATAAATTGTAAGAAAGGAAATCAAAAGAAAAATATATATCGTGAAGCTCGTCACGCTGCACAGGAAAGCTTCAATAATTAAGAGAACCCCACCCCATGTACAGATTACCACCCATGAGGGGGTCGCTATGCTACGCTTACTAAGAAGGCCTTCACCTTGATCTTGAAAAAGAGCAGAGATATGTGCATTATGCATAATTCAGAAAAATGATTATGTGCACAAAAAAGAACCACTCTATGCTTTTTGCATCCAAAGTTGACCGGATGAGCAAGTTTGAAGAAGACTATATGTGAAACAACGCGATTATGATCGGTGACCATTAATTTTTTTGAAAGCGATTTGTTTTTTAGAAAATTATTGGCACAGTAATGCACAAAGGGATAATGGGAGATTTTAGTACAGATAAAAAAAATATGATCATCTTCACAATTTTTTTGTTGTAAGTTGCCATATTGTTCCCAACGGAGAGAGGAATACCAAATGATAATTTTGAAGCTGTTCAATATCATTAAAATGCATTTCAGAAAGTGAAAAGCGGATGAACCTCTTTTTTTCTTGAGAAAACAAAAATGCCTTAAAAATTCGCTCACGGCGAGAATTTGCAAGGATGAAGGTAATGGAGTAAATTGGAGATTTCCTTTTAAAACTTAAAATTTTCAAAGACATGTCACGCTTCCTTTTTTGTAATTTGAACTTACCAGCACGTTCTCATTGCACAAATTTTTCGAGAAAATGACAGACTTTGGACAAGCCACGTAGGAGAGAAAAAACTTGTCATAAATCACTCCCGCTTTTCAACACCGGCAAACGTTTAAAAAGTTAAACAATAAAACTTTTAACGTTTGAAGCTGAGGATGATTAAGAAAACAAAGTAATTGAGATCCAGTTACACTTTGCACAACATTTTCAAAAACAACACACGACAAAAAAAGTCTAAGCAGCCAACATGAAACTTCACACTTGAAATGCAAATCACGTCTCAACTCCCAATATCTTCAAAGTCAAGAAATTAATGACCACGAGGAACACAGCTCACGAGTCAATGTTGGTAGCTCCACTGGTCAAGAAAAAGTGTCCCTAGTAGCCACCTCCACAATGGTACATTGAGCTTAATCCCTTTTACCTTTTTCAGAGTCCCAAATAAAATCCCGTAATAGTCTCAACCTTTGAGGGGTACATATTATTAGGCTCTTTTCTAACCATTTGTGTTTATCCTATAGCCGGCAGCAATGTGCAATCTCAACAATGACAAAATTTAGTGTGCAGTCTGGCGACTGTAAAATTTGTTGTCTTGAATGTAATTCTATTTTCTTCACGTGTACAGCCAATAATAGCCTCACATGTAATTTTTTTGAGGACGAGAATTAGAGCAGAAGAATAGGGGAAGGGAAATGGACAATAATGAGTTGAAGAATGGATGCAATTTTTCTTATATTTTTCTTATCCCTCCACTCGTCCGCATATTACTCTGCACAAATTCAAGGAACACACTTTGTAAGAAAGACCTTGACAGCTTCATCTTAACAAATTGCACTGCTCCATATTATATTTTTAAGGTTCACACTCCAACACAATTACTTTTCCTTTTTTTAATAACTCAATTTTTGCTAACCAGAAATGAAGCTAAAAATAACACGTCTCAAGTAAATAGATATAATAATGACATGACACAATTTAAATAATTTGTGTTCCCAGTTGCCATGTGAACTTTAGAAAGGAAATTGTTCAAGAGATTCTCTCCTGCCTTTATTTCCACCCAACAATGATATACTTATGTTTTATCCCTTCCCTTTTCTTCCTCCATTGACAAGAAGGTAGAGTCCACTTTGACTCTGCTCACTTTTTTTTCTTGAAAATTTGACAAGAGGAGTACAGCTTGAGCATGGACTCAGACTGAAGACGAAGTGAAGACTAAAAAAGTTTATGTGGGAATGTGAATAACCACCTGAGGATGAGGATGAGAGAAGCATTGTTAGGATTGTTGAGTAACCTGGGGCAGTGTACGAAGGAAAAAGTAACAATGCAGGGATAGCAACACAACCCACAGGCTTAACTTGTATTACCTGTAACAATCATTATTTCATCGGAAGAGAACATTGGCATTTGAGGGATGATGCGTGTGTGTGTGAGTGGAGATGAGCATTTTAATTTTCAATGTGAGCATATTTTTTTGTCTTCCTGGTCTTTTCTTTAGCAATTTGATAAACAAGCAGCACATTAGGCTTTCTGGAGGATGAGGTGGATTGAAAATAGATGCACATCTCAACAAGACGGGAGTGAGGTGGACTGGTATTAAAAAGAATATACATAAAAAAAATATATATTTATTTTCGTTTCAAAGTCAGGGACTCCTGCTGTACGGCATTGTTTGCAGGAATATATCTCTGCTTCACGCAATGCTAAAAGAAGTTTGAACAAGTACGTGCTTCAAGTTTTGAAGGTGGTGTGGGGTTCCTTTGGTCGTGAGTATCCAGAAGCTGTTTATAAAGCTTCTGCAGGAGGTAAGAGCATGAGATGCAGCAAGAGATGGAAAACGAGAAAAAAATCGAGTCTTGCAAGTTGCAAGAGATCAACCTGGTTTTAAGAAGGGAAAAAAACTAGTTAGGCAATAATGAACATTTTTCATGGAGAAGATGATGCCAATGCACGGGGGTTTCGTTTGCATTGTCACACCTGTACAGACTTGCTTCAGGTTTGGACTTTAGAGGATGTTATTAAATAGGCAGATGTACACACTTTGGGATCAGTTGAATATTACGAGATTAGAGATTACGAAATTTTTGACCCACCCCCTGACATTATTACAGAGGAAGAAGTAAGATGGGATATTTATAAATAATATATGCAATTAGCGAAGGGAGCATCCATCCCTTTGTAGTACAGTTCACGAGATACGTGGATGATCCCTGATTTTGTTATTTTATGTTATGGGAATTTTCCACAGTTTGTCCCCATCTTATTTATTTATCCCAGTTGAGAAGAAAAAAGTTGAACTGGAATAGTGATCTGTCTGCATAACTAATACAAGTCTTTTTCTTTTGAAGATCCATGACATCTTTTCATGAGCGAGGGGTGAACACCCCGAAATAAAACCTGGAGTGCCATTGCAATGCATCTTTTTCTCAAGGGATATTACACCCTATTTTTCTTTTCTTATTGCACAAAGCTAAGTCGTATTGGTTTTATTGAGAGTTGTGTACGAGCATAGCGCATGAAAAAATCTAAAGTTTAAAAGGCTTTTCTGTTCTTGTTGCCGGACTGCATTCCCAAACGGAGACGATGCGATGTGATGGGATGTGATGTGAGTGCACATGAATGCTTAAATGCTTTTAGAAAAATAGTTATCCCACCTTAACTTCAATTTTTAATCCTATACGTATTTTTCTTTAAAGGATTATCTAATATCATTGAGATTTTGTATAATCCTTGTCGGTGGCACTGCATGGTAAAAACTCTGTGTCCGCCTCCCCACAGACAAGATAAAGATATGACATGAAAGACCCCATCCACCTCCTCACGTAGGTGATATTCTCCTGTCCATACAAAACGAGAGACTTTTCAACTCACACAGACCCTTTAATTTTCCTTAGCCTCCTCACCTTCAATTTTCTCGAGAAAACCCTTTTCATTCTGAAATTGTGTCTCACATGAATCCTCTTTGTTTCTCGTTCTATTGTTGCCCTTCCAGCTTCTTTTACACATTGCGTGTGTTTCTTGTACATCGAACTGGTTTCATATTTTTTTACCGTCTGTTCCCTTCTCCTGTTTTTTTTTCTGAATGCAAAGCTGCAAAGGTGAAGCCACCAGAGACCTTTTTACATGGACCCCATCTGTTTTCTTTGTTTTTTCCTCCACTCGCTTCCTCGAAACCGGCAAAATGCTACTGTAAATTTTTGGTCTTTTTCTTCAAGAATAATAATTTCCACTTTGCAGAGAGATAATAACACCAGAAATACTTTTCCTAGAAAAATAAGCTTAATCCTCCCATTTCTCTGGTGCACTCACTAATCACCCAATTTATTTCCAGTTTTCATTCCTTCGCTGGTAAAAAAAATTCAAGTTCATGACTACATTTCATTGTTGGGTATTTTGGTTTGTGGAAAAATCCATATTTTTGTTTTTGTAAATTGGCAAAATGTAACTGTTGGAATGTAAAAGAGTGTAGAATATTTTTTAATATTCTCGCAAAGTCATTCTCATTCTTTGGCTTAAACTCAACCAGCAATAAATATTTTTTCTCATTTGATCCACTCGCTGATCAATCACCTGCTCTCTGTCACGTTTTTGCTCTAGAAAACACATCCATTTACAAGAGTACAAAAAAAGTCACCGTCGTCATGTCGCCGACCGATTAAAGGTAGGATAATCGATGGCAATTTAGTTTTTATACTCTAGCTCCTTTCCACACGTTTACATTTTGAGATGTGAGGTGAAGGTAGTGAAGTGGAACGTATTTGAAAAACCTGACTTTTTTTTCTATTCCTTCCTTTTTCCTTTGCTTTCAAGGGAGGTATAAGGGATGTGTAGAGAGAGCTGAATCAATCATTCTCGTAAATAGATTGGCTTTTTTCAACTGATGAGAATGATTTTACAATTTTCAATTTCAACTCATGCAGTGCGAGCTTTACAAAGAAAACTAATGGAGGGGAGGGGGAATGTAAATGAAAAAAAAAGAAACATACGCGCGTACTTATGAGCATTAGACAAACTTGAAGAAAATAAATTATGACCATATTTTTCAGAACGAAACAAAAAAAATTGTCAATGAAAATCTCCATAAAAAAGATATAATTTGTGAAAAAATTATCGACGCGTGAAAATAAAATGGAGATGAAGATGATCTTAATGGGATTTAGATTTACGTCAGAAAGCCAAGTTCCGTTGGTGGAGAGAGGGAAAAAAATAATAATGCGAATAAAATGAGCTGAGCTCCTGTCCTCGTGAGAAAATAGGGGAGCAGGTGAATCTTCTGGAAATTGTAGGTAATTCTCTCGGAAAATGCGTTCTTCCTGTCAGAAACACGCATAATAGGAATCGTCTAGAGAAGAAAAAAACTCCCATGGTGGAATACCTCCCATTATCATAATCACTCTAAGACTTAAGAAGCCTTACATGCTTCTCTCTGTCGTGGAGTGTGACTTGGGGTACCACCTTGGAACAAGATTTTCTTGTGTAATATATGGTGCCATATGGTGTAATATTTTTTCTGGTTTTGCTGTCATGACAAATGTGTGGGAATTTAGGTTTTTTTACAGAGGCAGTGAATCCCTCTTTTAATATTCACCTCTCTCAAGAAGTTGTATGCTTTCTTCATTTTCATTTTTGTCTGCCACTCCGTCTCCAGAAGATGAGGGGAGGCTTGTCAAGATAAGAATTGTCAGACAAGATGACAATCTCAGCGGTAGTCCTTTTTCTGAGTCGCACGCAGAATACATGAATTCGAGGCAGGTTGCACATGCAGCGAAAGTGCGTGAGGAGGATGGTAAATTAATGAGGGAGAGGGAAACAACAAAAAAGTCGCTTTTCTGGGGGCGCACATGGTGTTCAAAGAGGAAAGCTTAGGAGTGAAGGATATGCAAGTCAAATGTCGTCAATTACATGAATACCTGTCGATGCGAGAAATAAATTGACGGGAAAATGTCATCCCCACTTATTTCGAAAAATTTCCGAGATTACTGATTTTTTTTTCTTTGGTTTTGCTGACTCATTCAGATATTTCTTGAAAGAGGCTCTAAAAGTTTAACCCTTTTGTCTTGAGAGTAAATTAACACATCAAAAAAGAAAATCATGTTGGAAATCTCATCTCCACGCGTTTCTTGACAAAGAAGCACCTCATCTTTCACAAAATTGTAAGCAACCTCGCGCTCTTCGAGTCATAATTTTTTTCTTGTAAAGAAGCTAGACATAGACGGTGGTCGTTGTCTGATGAGATGAGGAGACGGGATTATTTTCATCTTTATTTTCCCCTTCTCATCTCTTCATTCTGGTCATTTTTTCAACAAAATTATCCCTTTTTTCATCTTCTTCGGACTCAATTAAGAACCCATTTTACCCTCGACTGCGGTCTACTCACAGCCCTTGTGTATAAAAATGAACAGCCGAAAAAGATTTGATTGCGAAATACTAAAAGTTTGATGATTATCGAAGAAAAGGATTTTCTGTAAGGCTAAAGATCCAGAGAGTAAATTCACATCATCTTTAATTTTATACAATGAAAGGATGTGGTTTTCTCTGAGGAAACAAAATTTCACGGGAAAAAGATTTTGTCATCGTTCTCGGAAGTCATTTTCATTTTATGTTCGATGAACGAGCGGTATCTGAATCTCTTTATGATGACTTTTCTTTTCAAAGTCTATTGGACTCGAGTGCAGTTTGGGAAATGG
>JAHZNA010001277.1:0-13087 GCA_027743935.1 Sinodicranocentrus sp. ZH6
GGCTACAGTCGGGATACGAATGTTTAAATTTCAAATTGGAAAAATTTGATTTAAATTGCAAGTTCTCAAAAATATGTTTTAAATAGATAATTAATTTATATGTGTTACCATGTTGTTTTTTTAGTCTTTTGCAAAATTGCTGTTACCATGTGTAGTTACCTGTTTACAGATTGATAACTACGGCTTAACGCGTTTACGTGCTTAACGACAATAAATTGTCAGTGTGTAGAAGTACATACATGTGTATAAGTACTATAGTTGAATTTCTTAAGTCTATATACGGGTAGGTACTGCGTATGGGATCAATAGTTTAAAGTTTTTATGTGGACAAGAATTTGTCAGTGTTTATAAGCACGTACAAGTGTATAAGTACTTTGGTTGAATTACGGTTTAGTTCTGAGTCTGGGTTCATTAGGTTAAAGTTGCCATGTAGGCAAGAATTAGTCAGTGTGTAGAATTACATACAAGTGTATAAGTACTATAGTTGAATTACTTAAGTCTATATACGGGTAGGTACTGCGTATGGGAGCAATAGGTTAAAGTTTGTATGTAGACAAGAATTTGTCAGTGTTTATAAGCACGTACAAGTGTATAAGTACTTTGGTTGAATTACTTAAGTCCATATAGGGGTAGGTACTAAGTTTGAAATCAATAGGTTAAAGTTGGTATTTGGACAAGATTTTGTCAGTGTGTATGAGTACATACTAGTATAAAAGTACTATGGTTGTACTAAGCTAGTTAAGTTAAGGGTATGAACCGGATACGAACTCACTAGGTGAAAGTTGGTGTATTGATAATATGTTAACGATGCTTAGTAGACCACTGGCCTTTCTCTAGTAAATTGGGAATGTAGTTACGGTTACAAACTGTATGGTGACAACCAAGGTGGGTACACAATGATAGGGTCCGCGGTTTTTACAGGTGTAATAATTAGGCTAATTTTTAGAAACCTCCACGAGTCGACTATTCCGTAAATAAACAACTTTATTCCATTTATCATTTAAAAAATCATAGCAACTCAAATTCACGGGGACTTTCAACATAAATCTCGCTACGACTTCGTGAGAGTGAGATCAAAATCAGCTAAACTTAAACAACTTATACATGTAATATTAAATATTACCCAATAACCGAACAACCGAACCGACAATTGAAAACTTTAATCTAACGGTTATAAAAATACATTTATATCTTGTGCAAGTGTCATCCCTTCCTCCGTAAACACTTCATTTGTATCTTCCTCGTCACTATACACAAGGCCCTGCCCTCGGTATCGAAAAGCTTCGTCTTCCAACTTCTTGTTTAAATACTTAATTCGTACAAATGTTCGAATACGAACATAAAATTGAATAATTTTTTCATGCACCTCAGGAAAAGCCGTCATAATTGATTCTTTAAGATTTTTGCATATATTTGCTGCTTGATTAGCACGACCGTATGGATGAACAGCAGCCTAAAATCCGTGCATTAAAGTGATGTTTTTCTCTGCACTGTTTTTCTGAATCCTCCAACTTTCTCCTCATCAGACACAACTTATTTTGTATAGATTTAATTATTACATCTTTGCTCTTCAACTCCCTTTGCTGTTGATCAATTTGCCACTTTAGTCCTTCAGTTTCCAAAAACTGCAATCGTTCAAGACTTAATCTTTTCGCGTAGGTATGATCTCCGGTAGATATACCTTTCATATAAAATATTAATCAATGGGGGGGTCTGAAGAGTAAAGTATAGGCCGTGTACTTACATTTTTGTATTTATTTATTACCATCGTCTGTGGATACCCATTTATAAATATCCAAATCATTTGCCAATCTGGTAGGAACGGCATTATTTTTTAGCCTACATTTTGCATTATCATCTTCCTCAGAGTAATCAAATCAATTCCAAAGTGACGGGTACAAACTCCAAAGTTATCAAGGTTGATATTGTCAACGTCAACATCAAGATTTGAAGCAACTCTGACAAATTCGATCCATCGCGTCCTTTGGAAGAGGTTTGACTTTGGAAACAAATGGATCGTATCTTTTGGATGTGTACTATAGTTTACACAACCGGAAACTGCACATTTACGTACCATTTTTCTCTTCTGGAAGTACACCTTACTATCTGTGACGCCTTAAAACTGAGTTGTTATGACCGAATTGTGAACAAACGAAATAAAGTTGTTTATTTACGAAATAGTCGACTCGTGGAGATTTTTAAAAATTAGCCTAATTATTACACCTGTAAAAACCGCGGACCCTATCACTATGGCTATCATTGTGTACCCACCTTGAGTTTTCCCACAGCAGTAGTCAATAAAACTGCATAATTTGCATACCCTTTGGTTTAGTGGTTATTATATAGGCCTGCTTTTGGTAGCTGTGAATGTCGAATAGTCAATAGAGAGTCAACAGAAATAGTGGTATCTTTTAATTTTGTTTGTTTTATTTTTATAGGTTAATAAATTGCTCATAAATTTGGGAATAATATTTACGCACAAGTAAAAAAACAAGGCAAGTTTTTCACCCTAAAATCAAAACATTAATACCAGCCATTACGATCCAAAAAAATCTGGACCGGAATCAAACAGTTTTGACTTCGTTTGTCAAACTTTTGAGTTTGTCTACCAGTCAACAATTGAATTGAAACAGGTGCGCAATGTTTAAATACACGCATTATCAAATGACAGATTATAACTAACATTTAACTTATTTAAAGCTGTTTGTTTGTTGCAGTTTTCCTGGTTTATTCACCGTTTTTTGCCTTTACTCACGATCAGTATTTTAACATTTGATTTGTATACGGTCTGCTAAAATGGGGTTCCAAATCAGAATGGTTACTATATATACCGTCATATTTTGCATCACGTTCTTCGGAACTGTGTCAGCGTTTGATAAACATGGTATGCCATGCCTCAGTAATGACGAATGTAGCTCAGACCCTGAGCTCATGTGCAACCTGAGAACTGGAAAATGTGACTGTTTCCACGATCCAAGGGAGCGGAAGAATTCTAACCAGATACAACTCTTTTATGATTTTGATTTAAAAATGTGCTTCAGTTATATTGGAAAACAGTGCACAACCACAAACGACGGGATGACACCAATGAGTTGTTTCCCAAATGCGTATTGTAGTAAATCCAAATGGGATCGACTACCGGCAACGTTTGGAATTTGCCATTGTAATCCTGGACACGAAGCCATTGATGGTGGAAAACGATGCGTCTCACATGCTGAAACTCGAACCCATAAAATCAATTCAATGGATCAAATGAAGCCGGAAGGGTGGAACCGTAGCGGAAGCAGTAACAATGTTAGCAGATCTACAGACGTCTATATTCTCCTCTGTTCGTCTATAATATCTTTATTGCTTACAACCATGTTTCCACCAAGATAATCGGGGAGAAAACTTTCTTTTCGGAAAAACTGCTCGTTGATTTGTTATAGCTCGATTTATATTAAAATGTTAATCGTTGAAAAATATTGGAGAAGTCTCTATTTTGTACTGACATATAGGGTTACTATGTTGTGACAAAAGGAAAATTGTTACCTTAATCTATAGGCTATTAAAACCGTCGGGAATATATATATATAATGTAGTTAATCCATTAATACGAGAATCACGATTAGTATTTGTTTTGAATATATTTTCCGATTCCGAAGACACTAGCTTTGAGTAACTTATCAGTTTTCAGTATCGATGTCACTTACAAGTATCTTTAAGTAAAGTAAAGGTATTATTCGAAGTTAGTTAGTATGTAGCGAAATTACTTTTTTCAATGTAGATTTTCATTCGCATGTATCAATATATTGTCAAGATAAACTGTATTTTGTAAGCTTTTGTAATAAAGTATTTAGCGTTTTGCCCTGTCTTTCGAACTAATAACTACCAATATTCGTCTTGTCTTGTCTTCAATAGGGTCAGGTACTTATATCTTTAGTTTCATTTACACCCAAGACTTACTCGACCAAATTAAACTTATAAAATATGCAAAACTTGACTTAATTCATACACTTTCTTATATATAGTTTAGTATATAAAATAGCTCTTTCGTATATAAAACCAACATCCAGTATTTTCACCCGTCTATCATCCACTTTGTTAACAGCGAAGATGGTCACAGAAATAATAGTCACAATAGTCGCAGTCACTCCTGACAATATAAACATAATTTTTGGGCTGACCACCTTAACTAGTAGAAGTATATACATACATGTGCACGAAAGTGGAGGGCCGTGTATGATTTCACATTTCAGCTTATGATTTTTTGATTATCACTTCCTTGCAAAACTCGTTGTTTTCGTGTGGCTTACTTGAAGTGAAGAGTGACGGGACATATCATCATCTACAGTAATGCAAGTTATATGCAAGAGCGAATTGTTAGGCCAGCAAAGCAAGCCTTAATGGATACAAAATCCTTCTTCACTCGTCCACAGAAATCGCTTTTATGGAAAAAGAATTCTGCACACAGTTGGGAAAGCACGTAAATCTTGCATATGGAATGTCTCTTTATATCTACTTGCAAAAAATATGCCGATATTATCCTGACTATAACTTATCAAAGCTTGTATCAAAAAGGAATGGATGAGAGAAAATGAATAATGACTGGGTAAACTGACTTTGTCACCAAATTCCTCAAGAAAAAGGATGTGTAAATGTCCCTCTGTGTGGAATATGGTTTAATAATACCCTTGTAAAATATTGATCAATCGAGGTTCTGAAAAAATGTAGGTCGGTTTTGAAACTGATGAGGCATGTGATGAGAATATCGGTTGGTGGTATGAAAATAATGAAGACCGGGGGAAACCCTATAATAACCCGGTATCAATTCATGACTATCATGAAACTGTTTGCGAAGCCATATGCACACACACACACAGAAGCGATAACTCTAATCTAAACAAAGTGTCAAGGAAAGTTTAGCTTTACCTCAGTTTTTCCGTTTTCTCGTACACCTATATCTATATGCGTATAGATTTTCATGGCATTTTGGCTTTTCTGGTAACAGGAAAATTATTAATGACACAAGAATGTAAAAGATCTGGGTGATATAATGCAGGAGAAAGCTCACATAGCATTGTAGTTGTAGACGTGATAGATCGCAGTTGGCTGCTGCTGCTTTTAGTTTACGCTCATTTCACACACGCATTATTTTTCATTTCATACTCCATTCGTGTGTGTCGTATAATGAACTAGCAGTTGTATTTTTCGAAAATTTTGCCCAGAAACATAAAACAGACAATTTTGTGTGCACAAGAATAGCATGTCAGTTAGTTATCAGTCAGCTAACTTACTCTACAGCGAAGATTTCCCGTCTTTTTTTGAATACAAAAAAGTGATTGACAACAAACCAAACACGCAAAAGCCAACTGTACTACATACACGTGCATTACGGACACAAGTTAGGTCAAATCTTGATATTTCACATAAATCAGCTTCTTTCTTTTTTTGTGAATGTATGGATTTTTTCCAATCTGCTGTTGCTGTTCTAACTTCAGTAGTTTGAGTAGCAGGGTCATGTTGTCTACGCACAACTTCTCAAGTTAGGACCGTTACAGGAGAATCCGTAGATTTGGGTCAGGCTGTTGGAAGCTTTTTACTCAAAATTTTTGCAAGTTTCCATATTTCCATTACTTGTGTGTAGTTTAAGTGAAATTGTCGCAAAATGTGGTGCCCCATCCATATCGCAGAGTACGTAAGGTGCAGCGGGTGCTCTTGGATTGTTAAAGCATTTTTTTCCTAAAATAAAATATTAAATTTTGTTTTGAATTTGCAAATATAAACATAAATGGAACCTGAAGGAAACTATTTGTGTGACAGCAATCTTTCATATTATATAGAGTGTAGTATATTTGTTTGAGAAATATACACAGAATATTTCCAATTCTCCACCTTTTTCGCTCCTTCCAAATTATTTTATAATGCGCGTCTCCAGTCTGGTAAGCAGAATTTTTGGGCTACTTTCAACTTTATGCTATTTTACAGCACAGCTAATTCTCATTTTTAATCCAGGGTTATTTTTATTTTTTTACAGATCACAGTAGAAGTGCTAATTTTATGCTTAGCTCAATTTATAGGAATAACATCCGGGTACACACACAACTCATCGTGTTCATCCTCTATAGAGTGTGTTCCAAAAGACACTTTTCTCCGATGTACGAAAGGTCATTGTTTGTGTGCAGCCGACTCAATTTACGATTTTAGGAAAGGCTACTGTCGACTCAGAATCAACGTCAGGTGTCTCCTCACCGGAAGTGGCAATCAACCCTGTGTTAAGGATGCTTATTGTGATCTTCCTGCTTTCGCAGATGGAGAGAAAATCCAAGGAGCGAGCACCGGAAATTGTATATGCTATAGAGGCGAAAGTATCGAAGAAGATGGCACTTGTTCTGGAGCTAATAGTCTACAAAGGTCATTCGGACATAGAAGTATTGTTCTAACTCCATCATTAAAAACATTCATCTTACTTATGTTTATAGGAATATGTGTTATAGGAGGGAGGCTATGCACCTTTGTGTAGATAAACTTTCACCTTGAGTAATAGTTCATTCAACTATCCCTCATGGAAAAGCAGACAAGTTTATCGTCATCAGCCACATGTAATTCGATTAGTATTTTTGACAAAAACAACTAGCCAGTTGTTTAACACACCCAATTTAAATACACATCCTTGATATTGTTACTTGCGTTTGCAGGCCATAACATAATGCTAGTATTTTGATAGGACAGTAATTTTATATCTTTCCTCTTATAATCAGTGAAGAGCAATCTTAAGATGTGAAAGATTGCGCAATCTCTGACATTAAATGAATAATCGCATTAGAGGGTTCCATCCGTAGTGGTCTCCTTCTTGTTTTCATTTTATAATACATAATGTAATACTTTAAATAAATAAGTAAATATATATGTTATCTTTGTATGCTGTCAATTTTGTAAGATTTTATTTAAAGGCTTTATATGCATAAGTAAATATTTAAACTTTAAATTTCAATCAATAAGTCGGATTTTCCACTGAGCTTTCTTTATGGTCAATATTATTACATGACCCACCTAAATTTTATCTGAAGCCCTCCTCCTTCTAGCACCAAAGGTAATTCAAGCATATTATTATTTGACTCTAATTTGTCAATGTTTATTTTAATGCATAATAATATGCAATCATTACGGGAAACTTTCCACCAAACCAATAATGTTGTGCATTTTACTTTTTTTCTGTAAATTATCTATGCTCTTTTTGATATCGTTATTTGGTGACAAATTTTAATCCTCCTAAACATGTTAGATATAGTGAATTAGCGAGTGTAAGAATTATGGAATCAAAACCATTGTCTTCTTCGGACTTTCGGAAAAACAACAATTATTATAATATGTTGCTTTTTATTATTGTTATTCAATACACATGTTTTATTTAACCTGTTTGTTTTTGACATGTTTCATGTACAATGTAAGTAGTACCTCAATCGGTTTGAATATGTATCATGTATGCCTGTAATGGGTTTTTATTAGCTTTTTCCCAATTAAGTTTTCAAACGTCACGATTCATACGTGAAATCTTAATTGGTAATTATATAAATATTAAACGTGTCCCCGTTTCTTTTGCTTCATATCAAAATGATTCTGTTGAGTGCTTTTAAATTACAAATTCTTCCTACTATTAATTTTATAAGAGCATGCAAAAATTATTGAAACATATAGAAAGATGAAGGATATAGTGCCACAATATGTAAATGAGAGTGTATATATAGATAGAAAATGTCTAGTGTACGATTTTGGAAGTCATATTAATAAAATTGAAATTTGCATGTAATATAAACAGAATGTAGAAAATAACTCATAAAATAGTATGAATGGAACGGCCGTGTCAAGCGTTCGCGTGAAGATTTCGTGAATGTTTTGAATTGACAGAAAAGACTAGTGTGCGTAAGTTCACAAATCACAATACAATGTTTTGCGATTACTACAAAACAATATAATGCCACAAGGTGTAAAAGAAAGATGTGCACACTATACACCTAAAGTGTACTAACCTGCTGACTACCTAATTGAGCTGAATGAGCAACAAAAGTCAAGAGTCCAAAGTTCACAGTGCGATTGACGATGGAAGACATCAAAAATGTATTCTTGTTGCAGACAAGATGCTTGTGACTTGAGATGGACGACATGGACGTGTAGGAGTGTTCTCTGCGCCGTGTACTGCTACGAGTACTACGACCGCGAACACAAAGCGTACTGCATCTCTGCAACTTTTAAAAGTTGATTTCCATTAAAAGCTAATATTCCATAGCGGTTCCTCGTCACAAGCATAGTATTTATATATAGACCTGCGTAGAAGTTCACGTTTCTCTATCTCCGCTCACTGTAACCAGTATTAAGAGGTTCAGTTTGGTCACGAATCTGAGAAAAGAGATTTATCGAGGGACAGAGTAGCATTAAGACGATAAAATGATTTTAATTGGAGTTTGGAACAGTAATCCTCTTTTCCTGCTACAGCCTATTAACACAGTCTAATCTAATACGATACCATAAACAGGAGGCTTGCATTGATGCGTATAAATTTGTATGCATATTTATAGTAAAGCGATAAAGAAGATCAAAGACAAGTAGTAAAGTCCAAAATTGGAGATGCGTTTCAATGGAACACACTGCTCTTTGGAATTATCATCGTAGGTCCAATTGAAGTTGACGGCGGACGTTGTTCCATTTGATGACTTGGGTTACAAAATTTGAATAAGAGGCATGGCACATACCTTCACCTTTGGACCCTAATTAGACCAAACTGTTTTTCGTTTCAATAATATCAATCAGCTAATCTGAAGTATTCACTTTTTCGATTCCAAAAAAAATATGTACCAAATTGTTGGCCCCGATCGAAGATTACGCCTACAAATTATTGGTTTGCGTGTTGACCAGGAGCTGGAGAAAAGTCATATTATTTCGAAGGTCATACGTCAATAATTTTTTAGTGTAAAAAATGGACAAAATACAATTACGTAATGTTATTGTTATTATTATTATTATTACTTTTGTCATTCACTAGTAGCTAATCTTTAAAACTTGAGAAAACCTTAAGAAGCATAAGAATTTTATGTTCCCATTCATTTTCATTGTCAGTTCCAAAAAATCCAAAAGTCTCTGATTGCAAATTGCCCGATGTGTGCCGTCGAGTTGTGCAAAGGGAGGTCCCAGCCCCAGCCTTCTCAAAATTAAAATCATGGCACATTTCCTTCATGGTATGCCTTCGACTTTGGCAATGCAAACCAGTTCTACCACTCAAATAGAATCATGAATGTGCATTATTCCATACGAGACACTGTGGATTGTGTATACAATATACAACATATAATATCGTGGTGACGTCTGTGAAACCCAAAACCAGGTTTAAAGCTACTTTACCAGCTATAAACTCCTCTTCACAATATTACATGAATAGTAAAATGTATTCTTCCTGAGGAAATTGACATTTCGTACCTTGGACTTTGGACTGTTATGTTGTTGTAAGTTAATTTTTCTACTCTTACAGCCTCCGGCTCTCCGGAATGTTGATCGTTTATGCAGCTACCTCTTGCAGTGTCCCTGTCATAGAAAATTACACCGTCCGTGGTTTATAATAAAACTACATTGCAGGAAATATCTAGACATACATTATAGATTCATCAAGCTATCATAACTACGCATCTCACACATCTTAACGGCATCAAGTGAATGGAATGGATATGCATTTATAAACATAAATTGAATAATATTAGGCTATGACCCAGACCAGACCAGACCAGACCAAACCACTTGCTAACTTGTGTCACGTTAAAACGCATCTTTACCTCAAATAAATATTCTTCAATAAGATAATTATCACTTCTACATTGTGTTTATGTATGCCCGTACAAGTTTTCCTGCAGACTGCAGTGTTTAGTTTCGCTCTCGGAATAATTTTCTTCTGTATCTCTAAAGCTGAGTTTAATGCTCAACTATTTTTTCCGTTCAAAGTCCAATGTACAATTTGGCATTCGAAGACCTATCCTCTTTCAATTAACCAATGAAAGTTATGAACATCTCTAACATAGGTGCATATACATATCCTGCTAAACCGGGTTTTGGTACGCAGTAATTCTTTTTTATAAAGGAGATTGCATCGCATGGCAAAGCTAGGCGTATCATGATTATTGAAGGCACGTCCAAGGATAAACTATTTCTGTTTAGTGAAGATTAGCTGCAAAAGCGGAATGGCATGAAGAGCTAAAGCGCGCAATAAAAAATTATCAGCGGTTTTTCCTCCTTCTATAAATATAATAATTCAATCTGAGAGGAATGCATATAGTTGATAGTGTAGGGCTTCTTTAACATTACGATTTTAGCACAGGTTTTACTACGATTGATTCGGGGTCTGACTGACGCACTCTCCCGTATAAAATCTGCATATATGAAAAAAGGAAAACGTTATTGATGCAGTGATAATGGCTCAAGTAGTTTTTTTGAAAAATGAAAAGGACTATTGTGTTTATCTGCTTGCACATGCTACTGTGCAAAGTGGAATGTTTAGAATGAGCTCATCTCTGCCAATTGTCTGCGGCAATGCAGTGTAATAATCAATTGTATTGGCGGATTAGTTCATGTAGAGTCCAAAGTCCAACTGTTGACTCGTTTTCCAATTACACCTATTGCGTATATGTGTGTGTACATAGTTAGTTGAGAAGAAAAAAAGTAGGCAGAGATGAGATGACATCCTTCACTGAACACAAAATAGAAGGTGAAGCTACACTGCATGCCTATAGAAATATGGTGCAATGTTCTGTATAGTAGTTTATTGCACAGTTAGCGTATAAGATGATGCTTGTATGAAAGTTTACGACTTGCAACTTGCAGAGCATACTGTACAAACACCAAAATACATTTTTACAATAAAAAATTGCACACGGTGCACCGTACACTCATTATCAGTTACCTATGTATTTATGCTTTTTAGTGTCTTCAGTGTCTTGTTATACCTCAACGTAAACTTCACGGTGAGCTATAAAATTGACATGATTTTTTTATACAACCGCGTAAAGTTTTGATAACGAAATCAGTGCTGTCCATTGCGATTTTCATTTTTAATGCTTGCACATTGCACACCATCACACCACACCTGCATCAGACTAATGACATTCAGTCGTTCAGAATTTTCAGAAAGAAGGAGAATTGAAAGGTAAATTAAAGAGTGCTATGAATACGAACAGCATTCAGAAACCCAGTACTTGGATAGCTAAATGTAAATAAATGCAGTTGTCGACGATTCCATGAGTGAAAAAATAGGGAAAAATTATTTGGCATGTCTTAATCCCATTCCCATCCCATCTCTTCAAGAAAATTCTGGAACACGCTGTAAAAAATCTTGATAAATCAGGAAATAGAACAAGGAGGAGTGTTCGCTGTTGGACTATATTTATAGAGTCTACATAAAGAATTTCCACACTTGTATAGTTGCAAAAAAGGACAGAAGTTGTATCATGGCTTCCTTAGAGATACAGCGTAAGCGAATACTTTATGCAATGTGCGCTACATTATGCATTGATAGAAATCAAGGCTGGTAGAAATAGAATACCATGTAGGTATATATTCTCTAGCATGGTTTTCCTGATAATAAAATTCATGCACAGACAGAAAAGTATTACTTTCCATTCCACACCGTCTATTATTATTGCCTCTCCCCAAAACAAAGTGCTCCTTCATTTCTTTCAGTTCTTTGGTTTGAGAATGTCATCATGTCATTGCACGGTACGACATGTCTATGACCTGAAGTCCTTTAACAGAAACGAAGAATATTTAAAGTTAATTTACTGTGTTTAAGAGGGACGTGGTTTGTTTCTAAAAATAAAAATAAAATACCAACTCTAAAATGAAGCAGGGATTCGTGTGATATCCATGCAGCTTTTATTTCCAAGAATTTTAACTCGCTTGTATCACATGCCTCCTGATAATAATGACCATGTACCTAAGATCTGTAATGGAACTCATAGAATCTCTTGGAATGACGAAGAATCCATTGTAGCAGGATGAAGGAGATGAAAGCTTGCATTTGACTTTCTCATGGCATAAACTCATTACAAAGAAATAATATCTAGCTCCTCTTCAGTACGACTATCCTATCACCCGAATGGTATTTCCCAACATTAACCGACATCCCATCCCAATTCCCAATCTGAAGATGTAACTTGAAACTTGAAACCATAATTCCTTTTTCCTTTATAACGCAGGAGCGAATTGAATACATAATATTTTGCAATTTTATTACAAGCTACATTCATACTTGCTCAGTAGAACTAAAAAAACATGATTTCAATCTTATGCACTTATAAAATAAAAAGTTTTCCAAACAATTTACATCTTTCGTGGAAAATCACCTTTCATTCCATTAAAATTACATGAATTTTCCAGTATTAGCTGTTTTCGTGTCCCTCCCCTCTCAGATTTACTTAATATCTACCATAGGTCCTTATTCCACAATAATACAAGTTATTAGTATTTATGTCTGTGAAATAAGAAATATATTCCAAGATTGCTCATATCGTGAACTCTAAAGTCCAATCCAACGATCAAGTATGATGCTACATTATATGAAATATGTTGTAAAACCAACCGCTGTTGTAGTAAAAAGTTATTGCTCAGACTCTCCGAATCAAACACTCCTACAATGTAAGCCAACCACCTCGTTCGGGGGGATTTTGTAATCCATTCTTGAAAAGAGGACGACACATGCACTCAGACATATACTAGCATCGTAAATATTCCTACTATATATGTAAAACGCATACAAAATATGAGACACACACCACAAGGCTATGCACATATATGGTATTCTGCCTCTTCTTTTATCCAATCCAATAATGCATATGCATACGTGCATGCATTCTAGAATATCCATTATCGAAATATACTTTAAGCTTGATACGATGCAAACTATATGATTACTCAGACATTACTGTATTATCAGCGAGCGACATATCACCAAAAAAATTCCTTGTATTCATTCGGCATCCAGTACTGCTCCATGTAAGCTTGTTTGTACACATCCGATTCGGTAATACTCGGAAAGGCCATCAAGCTTTATCACATCAGAAGTGAAACTTTT